>JAAXNX010003049.1:0-11687 GCA_036491905.1 Folsomia manolachei
GTAATAAAATGAATCATTAAGTACTTCTCTAATTTCAATCGGAATCTGCCGATCCTCTGCAAGGAATTCATTCATGTGCGGTATTAGGTTTGAGCTTTGATTTTATGGCGTCCAGACGCCATTGGGTGGCCCAGTACGTTAACTGTGTTGACTATTTTGGAAATCTGTTGAAATTAATAGAAAACCATATTGTGTGCATTATAGCCTATATAAATAAAAGTGTTATTTTATAGCAGTCAAACATTATACTCCACGTTGTTTAGTTCTATCTCTATCTTTATTATTTTTAATTCGTTGCGAAATTAGAAGTGCAAATCTGTACCAAATTTGTGAATGAACTCGTAAACTATTAATTGTGTTGTTTACAATATTTGTGACCTAACAATTTTAAATGGTTCATTGTTTCACTAGGTGCATTTCCGATAATTGATTGTTGGTCTGTCAAGTTATTGAAGTTGAAAGAGTGAGTTGAACCCAAGTGAAATGGATAATAACGGTATTGGTCATAGTACAATGGGCACATTATTATTTGTCTTATATTCAGTACACACACCTAATATGCTGTCATCGGACCACATCACACAACCATTTTGTATGAGAGATACAGCATCATCGGTGGGTTAACAGTAATTAGATATTTTGTTGAGGTTAGTGTGTCAATGTACGTCGTAGTAGTCGCTTAATCCACTTTTCCTATAACACAAAGTTTAACGCAACACTCACAACGTGGCATGACAGCAAAATAATCATGTCTGAGATGCATAAATTCGTGTTACCCTTATGTATGCATGTATTTACTCAATAATTGCACTTGCCATATATGTCTGCCTTAAAATAGGTGCGCGCAATAATATTCTCCAAAAAGTTATTTATAAAGGTTAAGGTGAGGTGAGTTGTTGTTTTGTACCAAATATTTTTTTAATGAAAGTGGTCTTCCACGTCAACTTTTAATAAACAAGTAAATAAAATTGGCTTCTTATTGTTAGTCAGAAAAATTAAGTTTCAGTAGCTTTTCTAGTTTGCACAATCTAATTCAAACATGTGCAAACAATTCATAGCATTATACCCAGTTTAATGTACGTCTTAATATAAACTGATCAATAATGCTTAAAAATCTTTAGTTTTGCATTCATAAAAACTTTTAGCATCACGATGCAGTATGAGAGCGGTTGATTATAATTACGAGCTAATCGCAATCACAGTGCTTCTCTGCAAAACATGGCAAACAATTGGATAATTCGCACACCTCGGATCATTTGCTGTATGCAATTCAGGATCAATCAAAACTCCAAGTGGAAGAATAAACTGGAAAGATGTGATAACTCTGGACCAAAGCATTGGAGGCTGCGTGAAAGGTTTAAGTTTGCAAATGTCCGCATTGCTGATTGAGGGACTATTTGGGTTGTTGGATATTATACTTGTCCGTTAAGGAACTTTGGACGGTGGGTTGTTAGTTGTAGCGAAACTCTGGCTGGAAGTGGTTTTAGTACACATTTAATGTCTGTGTCTGAGAGTTGCCAACTTACACTTGTTTCACGAGCCAATGGATGGATGATGTTGCACAATTATGCATACTTGTAAGACGGTAAAATGGTTCTGCCACGCCACGCCATGCCATCCCTTGCTTGCTAGGTTTTGCCGCCTTTACCAACGGTTAACCTGTCATCCTCATGTAATTTGTGTACCACTAAATTCTGACTGTTCAGCAAAAAATCAAAGTAATCTCCATAAAAAATCCGGAATATTCGGGTAACTTTTTGTGATATGAAATTGTCTCAAATTCAAGGATATTAAAAATATCGCGTATGAAATATAAACAAAATTTTCGGCCACCGACATTTTCAAAGTGCAAAGAATCAAATAACGTGTAACAACCACACACACACTGTACCACCCATCATCATCATTTATTCATATTTTTTCAGTCATTCACAATTGTAATTCATACGGAAAGTCATAATATCATGTTCTACGTGTCAAGTTTCATATTAGAAAAGTACTTACAATAGCTCCAGTTTAACCAGTAAATGAAATGCAACGAATGCAATTGAAACTCTTGGAGAATGAAACAAAAAAGAGCAAAAATTTTCACTGCTGGCGTTTTTAAAACCTTGGACTAGCAAGACGTAGCAAATGCACTGCATCAGTTTCAGAAGATGAGAATAATTAGTTTCAATATGCATTGGTGTTGAAGTTATGTATTTAGTTAAGTTGAATTGAAGTTGATATGTAGGCAGTTGTTGGAGTGGCGCTTAGCTTGGACGGTGGTGGCTTGGTTTCATTTGTTGGCGGAACGACGCAGTTTGTTGTCCTCATTACAGCCAGCTCATCGTTTACTCGCTTTCCCCGCGTTTATTGGTCGAAAATTCGGTGTCAGATATAGGAGAGAGAAAAAGACTGACGACTTTTTTAAGGCACGCCAAAGTCCAGTTCTCACCCCTATGCATTATCACCGTTTGAGGAAGAATGATAGGCCGCTTATCCAAAGGCTTGGGTTTCTTGTTGAGTTTTGTCCAAGTAGTTTTGTAAATGCATCACAGAACTCACCACCACACCCACACTCGGATGATGCGTACTCACTGGAAACAACAAATACAGCACAGTGTATAAAAATTATTCAGGATGAGTCCCTTAAAATTCCGCTTTCACCAAAGTTTTCATGGGACCAGAGATTAGAATTTTTGCAATAAAACGAGGAAGTGGACGCGAAACAAGTAATAATGAAGGGAGCAAGGGAGATGGCGAGAGGGTGGTGTAGTGGATGGAGGGAGATTTGCTAATGCGACGGAGTCAAGCAAGTGCGTGAGTCTGAAGATTTGCGAATTGGCCACCCGACACTCTTCCCGACCCCCCGATCACTCGCCCATGCCAACTATGGCAAGCCAACAACTGCACATCCACGCCATGCTATTTCGCATACCGAACCACCCCGAAGCCAACCAAGCCAAGCCACTTATTCGCTTGCCCCCGCCCAACCCCCGTGCAAAACTAAAAAACCGCCCCGTTTGGCAATGCAATGTGTAACGCTTTGGAGAAAACTGTTATGTTGAGGCCTGCTACACCGACGCCTTGGTCTCCCGCACTTTTCCCCCAAGTGCGAATTATCAAAGGCTTAATGTGATCTCACCATGGCGCCAACAATTGCAACAAATAACCTCCTACAATACAAAGACTCTCTTTTGCAAACCATAATGTGCCTGCATTGCTTTTTTCAACTGCTTACATAAATACATACACTTAACTTTCAACTCGGCAAGTTAGGTACTTTTTCTTAATAATAAAAATAAACCTCTCTTTTTATTTATATTTTTCTGGAGAGTTGGCCGTTGCAAAAATCTTTTGTAAATAGGTAGTTATAATTACACCTTTCCTCCCTGCATGCCCACCTGTCCATTTCTTTTTCATTCAGCACACTCAGACATATAAAATGAATTTCCCTTTGAATGCTAATTCAAAAAACAGGTTCCATCCCATCGTGTTTCCTATCTTTTCTATCAAACTTACTCGCTTGCATGTGTTCATTTCGTTGGGGGTGTCCAGTCCAGTCAGACTCGACAACATTTTGAACTTTTTAAATTTTCTATTCACACTCCACACGCCATTACAATTCCTTAAAAACCTCCAGGGCATAATTCCAGCAAAGTAGAGGACGACCTATCATATAACCATTTCCCAGAATCGTTTTTTAACTTTTTTTCCTCTGACTTAGCCAAAAAACTCCAAAATGTGTCTCACACAACTAATTTTTTTCCTAAGCTTCGTTTCATAGTATCATGGAAATCAGGGTTTACGTTACTACTTTTCTTACCAGGTATGGAAATACTTTAAAAACGATGTTCTTAATAGCAGACGTGATTCAAAATTCGAAAAGCAAAGTCCGTGAAACCAGTAGTGTACCAAACTAGTACCTACGCCCCTAACTTATTCTAGTATCACTTTTTATGGGGAAAAGGAATAAAAGAATATTTGTACACATACACATTGTGTGAGTGAAGAGTAGAGAGGAAGAGATTATAAAAAGTGGACTGGTAAAGATGGATGGATCCTAACCCACCAAAGTTCCATGACACGTGTACACATACATTTTTATTTTACACGCCATTATATTAGCTCACCACATCCTTGCTGGCTTCATTTTATTTTACCTCCACTACTATTATGTAAGCCCATCAAACCAACCACTTCAATTATTCGCAACACGACCAACCTCAGTTACGAGGTTTTCATTCCTACTTCCATCCAACCAAACTTTGCAACCCTTTTCATACCATGATCCAACTAAAAAACTCTTGCCAAAATCCACTTTACAGAAATTGCATTCCTATTCCATCTAATCCACTCGACTTCTGCCAAGCCCTCAATTCCAAATGAAATGAGGCACAAAATCCCAAAAAATATATCAATCCATCTCCTCCTCTCATTGTCATGTGTACAATAAAAATAACTATTTCATTAAGAACGAGTCCAACTTATTCCACTTACAGACTTGTCCATGAGTCAGTTCATTCATCGCCAAGAGAACTGCCGAAAAGTACGGCAAGGATATAGTAATTGTTTTAAACTGAATTTCCATTAACAATGTAATGCCTTCCTTGCGTGCATGTCGTAACCAACAACTTGGTTAAATTAAAGAGCAAAGAGCAACGAACCTAACCCCAGCGAACTGGATGGACAGATGGATAAAAAGTGCAAGATAATTTATGCGTCAAGTAAAGTAACTAAGCCCAAAAGCACTACTGGACTCGGACACCCATCATTATGTACGTTTACTTGTCCAGTTCACTTGAGCCACATGAATTTGTAGCGTGCATTGATGACTAGAATAATTCATTCAACTCACCCGTCTCTCTGTCTCATCTCACCCCATCCTGGCAAGTATCCAGCAAATATACCATCAAACAAGATTGACTCGAGTCTCGTCTCACCTCGGGAAAGTGAAGTATTTTTCCAAATATTACTTTCACTTATTTTCTCTTGCTCACACTTTCTCACAATTACTCCTCACCAGTAACTAGCTTCCTCCTATTCTCACAATGATTTTATTTTACTTTATTTTCCCTCAAGTTTCCAACTCTTTATCACCAAGGAGTTGTTCAAGTATTGTGTTGAGGTTATAATGCACACTAGGCTTAGACCACAACACACACACTCACACAAGGAGAAGGGGTGGGTGTGGTTGAGGCCTGAGAATTCTACAAGGTTTCTCTTTAAGGTAGTAACTAATTCTTGTATGCCCTATTATATTAGAGAGGGAGGGTTTCAGGAGGGTTTTTTCTCCGAGGAGCGGAGCGCACGGACCCACGTCGGTTTCTCGACTGACCTCCGTTTCCTCCGATGGTTGCCAGTTATACGATTCGGATGGAGGGACCAAGTTGCCATGCGGCATCCCATCGCATCGCTTGGCTTATTCTGGTGGTGGCTCCACAACGCCATGCACTGCACCAAACCACACCACGCAACGTATTATGCATATACCAAGATTGTATAAGTAACGGCTATCTATGACTATGTCTCTTTCTACAAGGATTGAAGACGAGTTAACTATTAAACGGATAAAGCCTGTAAAAAAAATGAGAAGTTTTTGATTCGCCTATGATACAGGCATCCACAATTTGCCCTTTTGGAGGGAAAACTTTCACCAAAACAGATTCATCATTTTCTACTAAATAATTGCCAGAATAAACAATCCTCTCTAATAGATGACCCTTCAAGTTCTAGTAAAACTGTTTTACCCGTCCGTCACACTTCATTCTCCTTCCAACAGTTGGAGTCCAACTGACCAAGAAATAGAGTGGCGAGACCAAACTGCTAAAATGTAGAAGACCAGATCCCTACCCCGAATTTGAGAAGAATAGAATAAAATAACTTACAAAATTCCAGGTAATCCAATCAAACCTTGATTCCGTCCCCGTCCAGGGTTTCACGAGTATTTTCAAAAATAGTTAAGCGTCACTTTTGGTGTCAATCCTCTGGATCTTCTGCCAACTATGGTAACTGGCGTGGGACAGAGATGCGTGTTGGGTGTGCGTACGTCCCGCTTGTCGACAGAGGACTGAGGGAGAGGAAGCCAGAACGATGGGTTTGGTGGTGGTGGTGTTGCTGTGGTGTGGTAGTGGTGGGGGCAGCCAGGAGAAGGGCAATGACCTCCACACGCAGCACACGCACTCCCCCGACCACTCTTTATTTACCAACAAACCCTTGCCACGCCTACTCTCAAGCAGAGGCAGTAGCACTATATGACGAAGGATGGCTTTTTGTTCATTCCGTCGTTGCACTGGGTTTCATCCAACAATTCAGAACAATTCTGCAAACTATTCACTTTTTGGGGAAAGCTTAATTCCACGGAGGAATATCCACCCAGAAACAGGTAGAGAATAATATGTAACGCAAAATGAGTGAGTTTCAGAGTAACACAACTTGTATCACTTTGTCATATGTAATTCTCTTGAAATCTCATATTTGCCTGGTTGGACTTAGAAAAGTTTGTTGGATATCTTTGAAGGATACTCTCAAAAAATCTGAATGATACCCAGAATCATAGTGGCAACCAAGTTTGAAGAATAGTTGAGATATGCACTTATTGTGGCTGGAACCAAAATTAAGGTTGGGATAGATTAGAGTCCATCCAATGTTGGATAAGTGAGGAGATGAAGAGTTGAGTTTGTTTACGGAGAGGTCAACAACCTCGGAGATCAATGCACGAGGACGGGACAAAAACAGGCTTTCTTGCTCCCATAAAAAACGGTGCATCCACTCTCCACTCGGATTGCAACAGAGCTCTCACACATTTTATGGAGTACAGCTCTAAACTCCAACATAATAGGAATTAGTGGCTATTCCTACAATTATGCAATGCATTCGGAAACAAACGTCCAAGGGAAGAATGCAAATCCACACGGTTATCGCAACTGATATCGCCTCCACTGCTCAAAAAGATGTATTTATTTATTCTTGATCTTGAGCAGTAGTAGTAACTTCACTCTCTATCCGGAGATGTGAATCACGTCATGTGATTAATGATGATAACTTCTCTGGCAAATGCTTCTTAATGCAGTTACACATGTATGAGGAATGAATCTCATTTTTTTGGAAATGGTTCGAATTTCCGTTACCCAACTCTCACTTTCTTATAAGAAGGATAGGATTCTTAATATGGGGACAGCAGCCCCAAAGGAAATCAAAAAGGTTGGTATCTTATAAAAAATGGACTTGTTCCTAAATCGCTGGAAGCTGGGTGGATGTAAGTATATATATCATGTTTTTGGAAATTATACGAACCATTTACAACAAAGCTTCGGGATACAATGGTATGAATGCATGCATTCAAGCCATTTCCGTTGCTAGGCTGGGAGGATATTATGTAATTTTTGAGGCATCAATTTGCCATCTTTTTGTACTTGAAATTGGTTCTGTACGCGTCTCTCCTTGTTTCTTTTAAGAGTTACTGGAATGGGAAGGCGATGATGATGAGATGTATCTATCTCGGTGTAAAGAAGCATTTTCCTTTTACTTAGTTCTGGAGTATATCTACATTTTGTCTCAAAACCTATATATACTCCTCCAGCTCAAAAGGCAGGAGTGAAGGGAATGAATGCGTATTCCGTTGCCATGGCGACAGGGTGTTGGATGAAAAGCGGGATAAAAAGTGCGTGAGACTCTGCTGGAGCTCGAAGCTCACACGCACACCGACTTTGCTCACGTTGACGCGTCAGTCAAGTCGATCGCTTGGCTGGATGCGGATAGAGTTAGTTGGTTTCTCACGCAGACACAGAGATACCAGAATAAATACAATACAATGCCTTCGGCTGAGCATCCAATCCAACGCAGTTACAGAAGTATGGAAGCACTAAGACATCATCCAACCTCACGCAGTTCAACCAAAATTCTATTCACTTTCACTATCTATCCAGCCATATAAAGAGCCGAACATGGTATTCACTCATTTCGTCACATGATCCCATGTCACCACCAAAAGTAAGGAGGGACGAAAAACTTTCTCTCTTTGGTCATGTGGGAGCGAGACAACTTTCTCTGTGGACTTATCGCGTTAAATTTAGCATACAAGATAACTTGATACGATGCGATGTGCTATGGTTGGCCCTCCCGTAGATTTGAGACTAGACGAAACCAGCGTTGCATTTTGAGTTGAATGGGAAATTCCAGAAACCTTTTATTGTACCGGTTTGCTAGCATGGTTTAGAATAGACCTCTTTATATTTGAAGTGAGGTGTGTGTCTTGTTCGTAAGAATAGAGACAAGTTGTCCTCTCATAATGCGCGACACAGATGGTAATAGTTTTGTGCCACTATTTACTTTCACCCACGCCAAGCCACAAAGAAATTCTTTTGCATTGTGCTTAGTTTGCTGGGCAAAGGAATTTTTAGGATGGGATCATAAATTCTGATATTCACCCACTTTCCCTCTTCCATTATTACCATGTTTTTCCTCCCTCGTAGTTCATTCTTTACTTAATTAGTCGTTCTTAAAAGAATTAGACATCAATGACATCATCCTGAATGTGAGCGTGGTCTGCAAAAGAACCACAGAGTAGAACATGAACAAGTCACACCAGAATGGAATTAGTAGATTAACATTGTAACATTATAACTCTGTAAAACTTTTAAATGAAAATCTTGCCTTTATCCTGTCTCTGTTTATTTTCATAATGAGATTATTCGTTTAAACAGAGTAAATTGTTTCCATGTCTCATCTTACTCAACTAATTGGACTTGTGCCTTGCAATGACACCTCAAAACAAACAGATGTCTGTAAATATTAGTTTTAGTGTCACTTCCATCGTGACGGGTAGCTTGCTGGAAGCAATAAATGAGTCTGGATGATTTCGTTTCTTCCGTAAAGTAGAGTGTCAGTCACACACCTTTCTCTAAAACCATGGGAAGGGATACATTCCCATTCTTTTTTTAACAGAGAAAATGTTGCACGGAAAAATGGAATGGGAATTAAAGTCTATTCCCGGAAGTCGTGCACAGTCACAGCAAAAACCTTTTGTAGGGATAAAAATAAAAGAAAATAGAAGACGAGGACAGAATCCCTTATGTATGTACGGATATAATATAACCACCTGAAAAAACAGCGCAATAATCCAATCCATGCATGGATTCAGGTCTTACTTTCTTTTTTTTTGCTGTAGTCCACATTCATTTATTTCGACATGACGTTGGGTCGCGGAAAAATAAGTGCAAAGTCAAGAACTAATGTTTTCTGGAGGAGTCAAAAATAAATACGTTTCTTTCCTAAGGCATAAACAGCCTGCTCACTTTCACTTTCACTGGATTTTCTTCTGCATTTATTTGGACTGCGTAATTTTTGTGAGCAAATATGCAGAGATGGAAACTCTAAAAAAAAATATTATTAAAACGTTTTCTCACTCGTGTTCCATTATCGGGGAAAGGGAAGGTCGGTCGATGAACTGAACGCAGGCTGAAATACAAACAATCCAGCCATGCAACTTTGTCCCTAGTGACTGGCGAATGTGGCAATAAATCATCTCTTTCTCCATTATAATCAAGCCACGTTTAGCCTAAATTTGGGTCAGTTTAATCATTGAACAAGGCCGTGTTCATAAATGCACTAGTTAAGGTATACAAATATGCAAATATGTTTTTAGAAGGGTGAAAAGTACGATTTCTTTGGAGTGGGAGTCACCAGAATACTACTGTAAGTATGAGGTTAGAGTGTCTAACTTTTATTTACTGCAAATATAGTTTCAGAGCTGGATACGGAATAATAATTCTTAAGAAACATAATTGTAGTTTAGACGCGTCTAATTCCAGACTGGAAATTGTTCAATGTAATTAACGCACTACTTGATGCTCATTTTTCGTGGTCCGTTCTCTTCTATTGGATTGTAATTGTTGTGTTTTTGTACGGTTGGTTGGCTAGTTGTACATATTATTGTGCTCATTCAGTGAGTGAATTTATGTATTTTCCAGCAAACCTAACCAAACAAACAAACCAACCAAACCAAGCTCATGGTTCAGTGTTTTTCTACAAAGGATTGTAGAATTATTCCCATTCCCAGTGTGTCATTCGGCAGGACAACACTGGGTGAAAAACACATAAGAAAAAATATGGTTTGTTTCAATATGCACTCATGTTCAAAGTGATGTGAGCAGTTGCAATTTAGTAACATACTGTTTGAAGCATTCTCATTTGAAAAGCTAATTTAATACCAGATAAAATCCACATTTCTTTAGTTAACCCTTTTAATTGTATTTAAGAAACTAGCCTGGATAACACAACCACCAAACTTGTATGCATACCACCTGGAATAAAACGCGTTAAAATTGTCATTACCACATAACATGACACTCAACCCCTAACTGACTACAAGTATGTACGATGAGATAGTTTATCTTATCAAACTCCAAACTAATAACCAAGTAATAAGCCTTATATACCCACCCACAATGTTGATATTTATTGCGGTGATGGTGCATTAAAAGAGTCATGATCCCGATAATGGATCCAAGGATATAATAATAACAAAGAGCCAAATACAATGAGAAAGAGAGACCAAGAAAAAGACAGCTCACTAAAAAACTGCGTCTCATCCCATCACATACCTCCTCATCCTCCCTCCGGCTCTTGGCATTCGGTTAAAAAGCTCGAAACGAACCACAGTTCATGGAACTCTGTGTTTATGCGTACGAACGATGTACCAAGTTGCATCGAAACAACATACAATTCAATCCTATAGCATTACACAACACACTGACAAATGAGCCACTGCAAAAACTGCAGTAAACCCTGTTTCTCCTCATGTAAGAGGAAGGATCAAAACAAAAGTTGTGTAGCTAAATAAGTTTAATAATTGGACAGATAAAGGAATGTGACTCTACCCATGTATCATGCACATATGTGTAATGATACTCCGCTCCTAAGGAAAGTCTCCATCTCATTACTTTTCCTATTATACCCGGATTTACTGACGGGTGAGATCACAACAGAGCTAAAGCACTCAAGGGGAAAAGTGCAAATCAAATGGTAATTGATTGCAAATTAAAATAGTTCCAGTTTGTTGCTGGAGTCACAGCACAAAAGGTTCCTTCCTTTCCCCTCCGGAAGGAAGTAAGTAGGTGGAGTTGGTTAGTTAATGGTGAAGGTTTTGTACATGAGAATTGAACTGATTCAGAGTGGATGGATGGATTCAGTACCAGTTTCCATCAGTGTTGGGTGGGTGGGTGAGACTAAGAGATCGAGTGACACGTGTGGCAGGGTTCGTTCACCCCGAAAAGTTCCCTCCACGTGCGTGTATGCAGTAGAGAAGAGAGACGCACTTATGTACGCATTGCAGCTAAATCCAAAATCCACCACCGACGCCAAGGAGCTTCAGCTTCCCGAATTCCTTCGTAGCAAGCCAATAATGTGGTGGGAGGGAGGGTTGAGACTTTCCGATTTTGGCGATTTTTGGCCGGAAACAAAGCTGATGTGCGAAATAGGGAGAAATGCAGGGGACAGAAAACTTGTATGTAGTTTCTGTGTAAATGAGAAAAGATGTAAAAATTTGGAGGCTTATTTTGAAAATAATTTAAAATTAAAGCTTGTATCTTGATGGAAACGTTAAAGAAAGGATTTGACTTGTTTACTGTCGAAAATGAAATTGTTTCCATAAATGGGAACTCGTGATAGAGTTGAGAGCAAATTGTTTATTTGCAGCTGCGACT
>JAAXNX010003050.1:0-11686 GCA_036491905.1 Folsomia manolachei
GCATATCCATCGAAAGGGGAGGTCAAGAGGAAAGTAATGATCTTATTTAAAATTGAATTGGACAACCACACCCACAGTGGGGGTGGTTTAAAAGACATTGTTTAATACTATTGAATGCTCAAATTTAAACGATACATGAAGATTGGATGAGTTTGATGTTTAAGCTATAAATATTTATTTATGCATATTCCTCGATGTTTTGGCAAAACGAGATATAAATTTACAAATAAGTTCCGGCAGTTTTCATTAAATAAATTTCCGACGGTGGAATATCCGCGATAGGATGGTGCACACTTTCCTCGGCCTTCGCAGGGTGTGCCTTGTCTCCTGGTGCGATTGACTTGGACTTTTCTCCGGGTTCCGTTGAGTCCGATTTTTCTCCTGTTGCGGCAGTGTCCGATTTTTCTCCGGTATCGGTAGATCCTCGTTTTTCTCCGGGTTCCGTTGAGTCCGATTTTTCTCCAGTATCGGTGGACCCTCGTTTTTCTCCGGGTGCGGCAGTGTCCGATTTTTCTCCAGTATCGGTAGATCCCCGTTTTTCTCCTGGTGCGATTGACTTTGATTTTTCTCCGGTTTCGGTTGAATCCCGTTTTTCATCTCCTGTTTTTGAATCCCGTTTTTCTCCGGATTCCCGTTTTTCTCCGGATTCCCGTTTTTCTCCAGTAGCGCTAGATTCACGTTTTTCATCTGATACGCCAGATCCCCGTTTATCTCCTACCTTTGAATCTTGTTTGTCTCCTAGAGCGTCTGATTTTGCTCCCGAGTCCTGACTTTCACCCGGTTGTCCAGAATCCGATTTTTCTCCCGACTCAACACCAATACCTTGCAAACCTTCTGATGGCACAATAGATTGCTGATGCTGTTGTTGACCTGGGGGTGCCACTTCTTTGGCGAGGTCGATCCACTCTTTCCAGCAAAAATAACCATAATCCAAAACATCAGATTTCCCATCCATCTTAATCAAACTGCCTCTGGAGTCATTCTTCACAATGACCAGACTCGGCTGCTCCGTCACTCCGTACATGTTCTTGACCCGTCTGCAATTAAAATAACCATATAACTCATGAAGAAGTGACCTTCTTGACCTACTGACCTCCGAAGCTGTTGATTTGTCCAGGGCACAATCAGCCAGTCTCCCATCAGAGCTTTGATGAAGAATTCAGACTCTACCTCTTCCTCATCCTGTGGTACGAAGATTATCTCCATCCGGGCACGTTGTTCCGTGGTATACTGCAAAAATTACGGGAAATCATACAGATAAGCAAGAAGATAAGATGTAAGAGCAGGGTTTGTTGAACAACTGACCGAGTAAAGTTTGTTAAGATACTTGACAAAGTGTTTGGTTGGTCGATTTCTGTAGGATCCAAAAAACAAGGCGATAACCTTTATGTTTTCTACCATGTAGTCCTTCCGCTCTTCGGCGAGTACGTACCTAATTCAAGGTGGAATTAAAGGGTAAATAGCCATAAATAAGGAACCAGCATAATAAAATAGTGGATACTACTAACTTATTACTAAAGAGTTGGGTGGACTTCTCCTGCCACCACGGGGAAGTTGGGGAGGGTTGTAACATTGTCGCAGTAATATGACCACGCCCAACAAACCAATATATCGGATAATGCAGTAATCTGGATACAATTGGCCAATAAACAATATCTAACTTGTTCAAAATTCGTAAAGGTTTGCAAATAATGCAATGTTCTCGACTACATAGACGGCTTGTGTGCTTGTCATTGATCAAACTTTCTGAAGATACAACACAGCTAGGCAACGCTTATCTTTGAATTTATGAAGGAGAAAAGTCAGTCAGTCACAAATTGCCTTATCAAGGAACAGTTTTTTCCAAATCGGTTTATTTTCATAATCATATTTCTGTTTTCGGCAATGATTGACAAATGATGACATACATAACTTAACAAGCTGTATTCACTTTTGTTAAGTAATTTTTCGACTAGAACTATGCAAACTTATCCATTTGATACATATCAATTAAAAGCCTTTGCATGGGTATTTCTCCGATAGTATCCTTAAAAAATAAACTTTCCACCGTGTGTTGTCTCACCGCACGGAGACTCGGGACTAGAAGAAGCATCCTCCCAAATCGGGTAGGTTGTCGGGAATAGCGTCCTCGAATATAGTCGTTAAGAATGCACTGGGCTTGATCTTGTAACATTTCCACGGGTTGGAGGTCAAGGAGTCCGGGAGTTTCTGGAAATATAAGGAATGCTTATCAGATAAGCCTTATCTTAATATGTGGTAGTGACGCCATACCCGGTTTCAACAGAATGATTGCCTTCATGCAGCCACATTCACTCACGTCTGGAGAAAGTTGGCGAAATCTTCCCATAATTTCCTAAAATCATACAATTTAATGTCAAGCATCCTTCTAGACTGAATTACTAATCAGTGTCCAATTAGAGTTACCTGAATATTTTTAATATCTTGAAGAATTAGTGGATCTTTTGGAAAGCGATCTTGCGCCTTGGGAGAGCCCAATAGAGCTGGAAGATCTAATGGAATAGACCATTGGGCCAGGTGAAGGAGAAAAAGTTCTTTCCAGGATTCACTTAATAAGAGCAGCTATAAATTCAAGAATGATTTTATTTTACTACTATTTGTGCATGGCTTCTTGAAACTAGACTTTGTGTGATTAGCCTGTTTCCTTACCTGATCTCTTTTTGACAACGTTTGAAACGGACCGAGACATTTTACCCAACGCACCGCCATAAATAACAATCTTGCCGATGTTTCCTATGAAGGTGAAAATGTTCATGTCGTTAAAGGATTCTGAGCCAAATACTGCACTACTTTAATATACCTGCACCGTTTCCCACGTAGGACTCCAGCTAATGAGCGACGACGAGTTAACCAAACGCTCATTTGCTGCTAATGCCTCTGGGGTCCTAGGTCCCCAGACAAATTCCTGCAAAAATTACAAAAAAACATTATTATTCCCTTTGTTATACAAAAAGAAAGCAAAAGACACAAATTATTCCTTACTTGACATCTCTCCGCAGCCATAAGAATTTGCAGCAGTCCCGCAGAATGATGGACAAAGAAAGGTGTCGCAGCCGCAGCAGCAGCCGCACCCGGATTAAAAACATGCCCTTCACTCCCACCACTCCCACTTCCCGCCGCCGCCGCGGCGTTGACGGCATGTTGGGCGAAAATGTGTTGCGCCGTAACATGTAGATTGTTGAGATTGAGATGATGTGCAGTGGGAAGGAGACTTATCACATTACTCGCGGATCTGGTGTCATCACTCCGAAGGATGCCACCCCCACTTCCTGGCGTAGACTGGCTTGAAGTCGAATTGGAATTGTTGGAGCCTGAAGATGACCCCCCTGGATTGGGAGACGGTAAGTTAGTAGCCATAAAATACAAAATGACCTTGTGTAAAAAATATTCACCTGCGGAAACCACACCCCCATTTTGATTCCCTGTTCTTAGCGAGAAAGGTGAATTATTTGGGTTTAAAATGGATGAATGGCTCCCACCACCATTATTTGTTCTTTCCATGGGACTTAGTAAATTCAGGGTCCTTCCACCACCACCCGGAGGAAGATTGGAAGTTGGAGGGGCTCGGTGACCTTGGGTCTCTGTAATGTTGTGATGACCTCCAGAAGAAGTCTGATGATGGTGGTGATGTGGATGGAGATTATGAGAATTTGAGTGATGGTTGTGATGGTGGTGACCGTGACCGTGATGGGAGGAGAGTAGGTCTTTGGGTGGTTTAGGTTTTCGTGGACCTCGCTCATGTTGTACGGCTGGAGAAAGTAGAAAAACTTCAAGGTTTCATTACTCGTGATTCTCACTTTCCCCGTTGGTAGACATTTGTGTGTGTTTGCATTTCATAAATTACAGAAGTGTGAACAAAGAAAGTGAAAATGAATTAACTTTCTCCACTACATAACAGTCAAACTATTGTTGTATTCAAGATTAGCTTTAACCAGCTGTATTCCTTACCCATTGTCAACGAACTAACTAACTTATGAGCTTCGCAACTTTTGCTTTATAGAAGTTTTTGCAAGTCTTGTGCTTTTGGCTAACAGTATTGGCTAACAATGAGATTTACTACAGCAAAGGTCTATGAATTATGACTGTCTTTTTATTATAAATTTTTACGCCATCCTTATGTTCATAACCTTTCAAGTTTGTTAGGTTTTTTGTCGTAAGTCTCATATTTCCCAGTTACACAAATACACAAGAAATGAACTTACCATCCTTGTTCATGGATGATTCAAAACATTTCCGAAGTCGACATGCTCTGCATTGATTCCTATGTGTTTTGTCGATAGGACATCGGCCCTTGAGATCTCCTTGGGCTTTGCTGGAACGAAGTAGTGCAAAACTATTTTAGTTCATTTTTACAAATCCCGGATTACGTAATTGTGCTAAATGAATGATTCAAGCCAAAAGTATGTATATTTAGAAATATAGAGCTTACCACGTGTACTGCCTATTTCGATGAATGCTCCGTTTGAAGAAACCCGAACAACCTGATAAGTCATACCAAATTATACTTGAGACATTGACAATTAGCGTATAAAAATAACTAATTAACTCACCGTCACAACTATATATTCCATAGTGTTTACCAGAGCTTCTATCCCCACAAACCTTGCAAGGAATGTCCAGCAATCTATCACCTATTTATGCGTGTAATAAATTATTATTATTATTACTGCTAAACATGCGAAAACAAAATTCTGCCAACGAATCAGCGAATTTGAAACCTATATTTCGCTAATAATTTACCTGTTCCCATCTTAATCCCTGCAATCGTTACAATTCTGTTGATTTTGTAGCAATCTTTGATTCTGACTTTTATTGAGTTTCCCGATGAATTTTTGGGTTTTGAAAATTGCACAAGTTGCACAAATTTTACAAAAAACTTTAAAGGTACTTATTCTTGTTTTAAGCAAGCATTGTTCTTTTTTTTTAATTTTACTAGATAACTTTCTCGCACTTGAAGTTGTCAATTTACACACCAAAACGTAAACTCCAATTATTCCAACTTTCTCCGTACTGCACTAAATTTCAATTTGAGATTAGACTGATTTCTCCAAACCATGCCAAAAGTGAAACTAAGTTGGAAAGTGAGACACTCCGTCGCTTTTATATCCATCCATCCATCCAGAGAGCTTATGTTCCTTCACCAACTTTCCAACACGGCAAAAAACCAACCCGAAATATCGTGGTAAGGATCCCAAGACTTTTCCTTTGGCTTGAGCACTTACAAACTTTGCCCTGTTTTTTGGCTAGTATAACTTCCAATCCTGCTATCCGAGGCTGGAGGAGGATGCCCGTGGTCGGGGCTGGTTTTTAGCTTCTCTCCATCGAATCAGAGAATTCGGTGATTTCTCGGACAAGTAGGAGGAGGATAAATATCGAGGGTGTGGAATTCCTTACATTGCTCAAATGAACATGTCAGTAATGCCTGTTTGGATTACTTACCAAAATTTATGGAAGATGCTTCTTTGATAAGAGAAGATCTGTCAAATATCATAATTTCTCTTTGCCAACTAACTTTCTCTCCCTTGTACCACCATCATTTGCACAACTTAATCCCTAAGTAAACTCGATTTACATCTGCACTTTCTTCACGATGAGTTATGGTCTCAAATTAAAATTTTGTGGAACAAGCCAGAAAATAATGAAGCGAGACAAATGCAGGTGAAGTAGAGTGACACTGAGTGATGAACCGGTGGAGAAAGTAAGAGAATTGTCCCTTTATGACTGGAAGGAAATCTGCGTCATTTGCATCCTATCAAAATAAAGGAGAGGAAAAGTGAGAGGACTCTTGCTTGTCAGAAACTTTTTGTTGTTTGCTTTGCTTCCAACTAAGGTGAGGTGATGAAAACTTTTCTGATTTTAAGTGGTTTCTAGAGTTGAGTGGTTGGTGACAAATTAATTGAAATTATGAAGTTCTCTTCCATTCAGATTCAATATGAAGTTCGCCTTGTGTCCAAATATCTTAGTTAGAGAGATCCATTAATTACTTTGATTTAAAATTCAACATCTCAGAATCTTCGTGATTGTTACAGGGGAATATGGAAGTCATTAATTTTCATGAGTAAGAGATATTTTGATCAAGATGTAGTTTTTTGGGGACAGAAAGAATTTTGGAAAATCTGGAATTTTGCCAGAAACAATTGTTTCATAGTAGTTTATGGTTTACTAGGTACAATACCGTTACTTGAAATTGTTAAGTCCTGTGCACCCTTGGTCCCTCCCATTCCATGTAACTTATGTATTACTGTACTTACAACATACGTAGAAAAGTCAGGAATTGAGCTGCGTTAGTAAAAAGCAGGTTGTCTAAGCCTCATCCAATAAAAACCGATTTGAGTTGATGTGGGTTTGACTTGACTTCCTGGCTTTAGCCCGATTCGGGATTGGGGAGAAAAAGGAGTGGTTACAGTAGGTGACGTTGCACAGGATCAAAGTCAAAATAAAAATATTAGAGCGTAATACGTTTTGGTCATTTTTTAGATGACAGTGTGTCGAATTTGAACTACCGTAAGAAAGAGTTTGGATATTTATGAAAACATTAAAATTGAAATTAGAATGAATTACTTATTTCTTTAGACTTGAAAATAATTTATTGAGATTTCACCAAATAATCAATTGATTGTCTGCATAGTGAAAGCTTTTGGAGTTTTACTCCTTGGAGTCATTCCTTCACGAACACATCCAAATTCTATACGACTGACATTTAGATACTTTCCATCTCCTGGAATTTCAGACCAGTTTGGCGACACCGAGGTCCGTGTGAATTTCACATCTGCCTTATCACCTTTCGCCTTCTCGACTGTGACTACAGTCCCAGTTAGTTTGGATACAAAATTTGCGTTCAAAATGGAAATTGGCTCGGACACTACTCGACCACTTCTAGAGTAGAAGTGACTGACAAATGGGAGGAAACAGCAGGTGTGCTGACGACCTTTTGACTAGAAAGTATTTCGGAATGCGACGGATATTAAGATACAAAGAAACTAAAAGTCTGGTGAAAGCATAAGTTTCTTTCAAAGAAAGCATTCAACCCAACATTCATGATTTCTCCCTTCATTACTTTCATCGTCACTAAAAAAAAGATATTTTTCTCCCAAAGTTAAGCTTAGGTGGGGTGATGATGGGGGTGTAAGTAGTCTCATTTATTTTTCAGCCTCCAAAGTCTTTTCTAAAGAAAGTGAAAATGCCAGGAAAACGACCAACACAAACAAAGCATCAACACAGCCATCAGAGTCACCTACTAGCAGTCAACTCACTCCCACCATTTCTCCGTAATGCTCCACTTATAGTTGCAGTCCTTAAGTCGTCCTCTAAGGATGTGTCTTTGTTCCATGTAGGGTTGGTTTCTACTCTATTTCACTTAATGGCAGCCATTTACTTGAGTTTACCATTCCATGAAGAAAGAAAGCAAGAGAAAGCTACCTCGGATCGTAATTGACTTGAGAAAGGTCGCATATGTATTTTTTTTACTTTTTGCTTCCTTGATAAGTGTAATCAATGATCATCTCCGAAAAAAAACATGAATGACTACATACTACAGTCTAGATGTAAATGAAATGAGATTGACATTCTCTTTCAAATCCCAGTCGTCACAACTGAATCCTTGCATCTTTGGATTGATGTCTGTAAACTGAAAATGTGCATTTCCCAATACTCCATCAGAACATGGAAATAAGGGAGTGATGTGAATTCAGTCGGATGTAAAGAAGATGATTAGTTTGTTTATAAGCCAGCGATAATCTCGTCCTTCTTCGTGTGACTCAATGGGAGGAACAACATCTGCTTTTACTCTGCTCTTCTATTTTCTATCCGCATCCCACATCAGAGTCTGATCTACTTTGGTCCCTTGGTCTTTTCATCTCTGTCTAATGTCTAGTGATGCGGATTCAGGATTAAGCAGCTAGCCAGCTCAGTTCATCCCTATGCATAAGTTACACGCAATACATAACTTATGATGAATCCGAATTCGAGGAATAATGTAATGGACAGAGTTAAGAAGATGTTGTAAGATAATCAGGATCAAACTGATTCGGAAATTATGCTGACCACGTCCAGATCAAGTCCAATCTTTGCATTCGGATGCATTTACAGGTGCACACAAATAAATAAATAAATGGACGGAATTCATTACATTCCATTTCATTACAGATGCATTAAATTCCGGAGATATCCCGTCAAAGAGAACACCCGGGTAATGTGGTGAGTGGGTGGTTTTGTGCAAAACAGATCCAGCAATGTGGTCATGGTGGTGTGGTTGACGTCCACGAGCTATCCTTCCCAAATGTAGGCATGTATTTTATGAGTAGAGTGAGATCATAATCCCTCTGATATAAATGGTAAATAGAACATCACAAAGTTGAGTCTGAGTAAGTTTGGCTAAATGAAATAAAGTTGGTAAGCCTACGTCAGGACATACCTTATGTCTTACTGGCGTGTTGAAATTATATTTGGTTCGTTGAATAGCTCCACACCAACCAAAACAATGGCCAAAGGACTACATGACATGACTGTGAAAGGAATCTGCTCCAGCTGGAGGATATTTTGGAAATTTCATTATAACTTGTAGGATTATGGGATGAGAGGTTTTCCAGATGTGTAATAATTTTGGAGCTGGAACTTTCTCCACTTTGAAGTTGTGGTTAAGCTGCTGCTTCTGCTGCTGGACTTGGTAGCAATTTAGCTCTCTGATCTTTGTTCGTGGGAAGTGTGGGTGGTTTGAGATATAAATGTCAAAGGATGGATGCATCACTTTTTGCGAGGAAGCAAGTGAAAGTTAAGTGAAACTAGTGAAAGCATTAAATGTAAGTTAACCAATAAGCTAAAGGAATACAGACAAATTTTAATGATATGAAAGTTTAAAAAAAATATGACTGGAAATTTAGGTCCACTTTAAAATAACAATGGTCAAGTGTCACGGGTAGCAAGCCAATTTATCCGTTGCGTGTCCAAGTTTATTGCTTTTTTGAACGAAACTATTTACTGAACACATCCCAGCATCACGTAATAATACATTATTTGGCCATCTATTTGTAACT
The DNA here is from genome assembly GCA_036491905.1 of Folsomia manolachei. Lineage (NCBI taxonomy): Eukaryota > Metazoa > Arthropoda > Collembola > Entomobryomorpha > Isotomidae > Folsomia > Folsomia manolachei. The sequence continues at coordinate 9,051 of JAAXNX010003050.1, forward strand.
TGATTATTACGTTATTTGCCAAAAATCGCATTAGCTTTGAAAACTACAAAAAAACACATTTATCCCCAACATTTAGCTCTTCGTTTGTTCCGACTCTCTCTCGTAAATCATATTTACCTGACCAGAGCCGAAATGAAGTGGAAAAGCGTGACTACGGAATAGAGTACAAGTGGCTAATCTTTTTTCAATAAGTTAGCCACTGGAGGGTGTCTAGATCCCCTGTGGATTTCCTCCCCTTACCTTTGATAGGTGTGCTCATAACCTTTGACAAATGATGTGAAAATTAGCTCGGAGCCAGATGCTTTCCCAAATACATTTGTGGAGGAGACCTGCATGTTTTCTAGGATTCTCATCTTCCCATTTCATGCTAATGTCGAAAAATTTTGGTTATCCAGCAGCGGAAAGTAACCACTGTATAAATACGAATCAAGATTTATGCGTGTAAGCAATTCTTCTGCGCCACATGCGACCACATTTCCTTTCTCTGTACCGCCACAAAATCAGGGCTTATATCCTCCGCTTATCTTTGTATGCATTCTATGTTCGACCTTTGATTTGCAGAGGCTCACCTTACAAAAGTATGCTTTGTGGCATAATAAATATGAAATAAATATGAAATATGTATCATTCTCGGATGAGATTTGTATTCATGTTTCCCCGTAAAAAGAGAAGCTAATCAAAATCCGATTATGAAGAATAAAGGGTTGGCAATAACCCTGTAAGGGGAACACCCTTCGCTTCTCTTTGTTCGGCCCCACACTTATCTTATGGATGGTTGCATTTAAAAGGAAAACCATCTCTCCCGCAGAATCAGAATTTATTCGGAATCAGAATTTATTCGGAATCAGAACTTGTTTATGATTGCTGCGACTTGCTCTATTTTTTCAGACTTTTTACCAAACCTTCCCAAAAGGAAATGTAAATACGATAAATTCAGCATTAGCCCGTCTTACCCGGAGAAAGCAAATAAGGTAGAAAGACAGGAAGGACGGGGGCTTGATTTGATTTGAAGAAGAAAATGGATCCGCTCCAGGGGTTTATCTCGCGGATTGTTGGTCTATTTATTTATTTCTTTCTCTTTCAACTCCCTTCTTATTTCTTGGCATTGTTTGGTTTGTCAATGGGGCGAGTAAGCAAATTTGGATTTTTTTAGTCTTGCATTTTGAGTAATGCCTTTTTACACATGTCAGAGTAACCTTTGACATGAGCAAGTTGGAAAGTTGGATAAGCTCTTATCCAGAAACTTATAGAAAAAGAAGTTTTCATTCTTTCTCCAACTGCAACATGCAATTTAATTCCCCTTCCGTTGGAGAAGGCCTTAATTGCCCTCATTGTCCCTTTATTACTCGTGGGCGGTCACGGTAAATAAAGAGAGGAAGCGTGACTTTATTAATTCGCCATGGTCAGAAAATTACTCTGCTCAAAGGGGACCCTGAATTAAATCAAGTGGTCCATGACGAGGTTGAGTTTCAGTTCAACTGAATCCGTTGTTACCCGGCATTAAGACGACTTGCAGTTGTTGTAGAAGTAAATAAAAATCGGGACTCCCTTCCTTCACGATCAAACAGTAAATCCATGAGCCGAACAGGATAATGGAATAAATGACGAAGGGTGGGAGAGGGCCTGCGAAACAACAAGTGACAGAAAATGTGTTCACAATAAAGGCCTTGATATGTAGCCTTCAAATATAAGGGTACAAGGGTATAGTAGTTGTATTATATCATGTAATAAATAACTGACACATGTTGATGTTAAAAGTTGGAATTAAGCATCAGTGTCCGTCACCCTTGGCTTGGCGACCTTCGATAGATACATAGTATTCCATTGGATTGTCGGGATACAATGTGTCTAAAACCTGATATGAACATTTATGATAAGCACTTATCAGCGAAATAAGGAGAAAGTTATTCTTGGGGTAAGTTGAGATTCAGCATTTAAATCGGAGTTGGATTCCTTACTAAAACCGTGAATTGAATGACTGCTATCTTATCCAGGATAAGTAACTTATCACAAGTTCAAACTTTAAACCGAATCAGACACAACTAAACCGCGATGTGCCGTCATTTTACAAACAATACATTACAGAATGAAAATACCCGATCAAACCCCTCAACCGGGTAGGTGATGAAAGGATACGGGTGTGAACGTACGCCAGGCGCGGTGTCCTTTTTATGTGGACACACTCTACCCAACCAACACTTCCTTATTCCTTTACTCACTCTATCCTGTGGATTTAGGGCTGTGTGCCATAAGTAAATTAAGGGATTAGCCGCATCATCTCTCTAACTAACTCGTTTCTCACTTTATTATTCCTCCATCAACTGCCTGAAGTTTGGGCATGATGCCCAAAACAAACTAAAGAGCATCCCACAAAGAGTGAGTGAGCTTTCCAGTAAAATGTATCCGAAGTTCGGATTCTGAACAATGCTTTTACCCGGGTAGAATGTGAAACATGTCAAGAAATGACAAAGACAAAAGGACAAGGATAAATGTTAGAGTTGTGAATTTTAGGATTTATGTATCCCCGACTGGATTGAATGTGATCTGGCATAAATTTTGATAAGCTGCTCCTTCACGGAAAAGTGGTGATGGAGTTGTTGAGTAAGATTGAATTCAAGGATTTATGTATTTGATGA
>JAAXNX010003051.1:0-11683 GCA_036491905.1 Folsomia manolachei
AGTCGTATTTTAAAACACGCCAAACTACGAGCTAAGTTGGAAGATGGGCAAAATCCGTTGGAAAATAAAAAAAATGCGGTTAAACTAAACTAAAAAATAATTATAGTAAAAATACATAGAAGGGCATTGCAAAAATTCTGCTCTCCAAGAAAGTTAACAAAGAACTGGCTTCGTTTCAATCTCATGTGCACTCTGTTTCCACCTAACATCTATTCTATTTGTACCTCACACTGGAAATATTACTGTCTCAATACTGATTAAAACTGGACGCTTCTAACAACCACATCAAACTTCATTCATAGCATGGTTTAAACCAGTTGTTTTTCTCGTTCATAAGATTTTTGCTACGTTCCTCCCTTCAGAACCAGTCTCCAATTGAACCAGTCTCCAGTTGGGTGTCAATTCAGGACAAGAGATTTAATAGACGTTTAATTATTCAAGGGATAAAATTATCTTTCTCAAATTGAAACTTAAATTGTCCCAGTTTCTGTCATAGACATGGAACTTTCCGAACACAATAACTTCAGCTTTGTCGTAAACAATGAATTAGCTTACCCTGAAAATTGTGAAGAATCTCAGTGTCTCCAGGATTTAAGAGAGCAATTAAAAAGTCCGTTAAAAAGAATACATTTCCTTAAAATTTTGCATTTAATTTAATTTAAATCCATTGCGCAGCCATCAAAAAGTTATTAACGCCTTTGGATGATGTATTTCTTCTCCGTTTTCTCCGATTTAGAAATAATAACGTGGATCAAGCTCTAACCGCTGTGAGTACAAGTTCAGCCCTATCTTCTCTGCGGAATCAAAATAATTTCCATAAAGTATTTTTTTAGATCATCCATTTTTTTGAGGAAAGATCCCACTTTCCTCAAATAGTAGAGAATGTTGTTCCAAGCCGATTTCTAGCCCATTTCCAGTCCCACTTTTCCATCCCATTGATCCACCGGGACAAATTTGGTCGGCAAGTTATTATCTGGAAATTAGGTAACTTTTTTCTTTCCAATCCACACATTACGAATGTGACATAGTGACCACAGTTTGTGTATATTTCCAGGAAATTGGGATGTGACAAAAATTAATTTACTTGAAGTTTTTCAATCCCAATTTTGTATCGTTGACACACTATCCTCCCGTCAGATGACACAGCTGCACGGAACAATTTTCATCCTAGATTTTTCTCGTGTGAATCTAATTCACTTAAAGGCTTGCTCTTGGTCAATTCTCCGTTTAATTGGATCCATAGCTCATCCTTATCCCATGAAAATCAAGGGTGTCCATTTTATCCATAATCCAGCAATCTTTTCATTGTTGTCCATGATAAAAGTGGTTATTAAACCCAAAATATTAAGGAGAGTAAGCAAAACCAATTTGAACCGTAATTTTGGAGTCATTTTCATCGTTTTACAGCTTTATACCTTAATGCAATACAATTAACAATTTAGGTCAAGTTCTATGGCAGTAATGTTACCACCTTACATGACGACATTGACCCCAAAATCCTTCCAGAGTGCTATGGAGGCCACCTAAGGGATGACGAATATGCGGAGGTGGACTTTATTAAAATCATGTTGGACAGGGAGTCGTATTTTAAAGGTAAGTCAAACCAATTGAGAAAAAAGATACCCAAAGATATTTCACAGGGATTTGTGTCAATTTTCAGATTTATGTGATGCCTCGAAATACGGATACCGGAAATCGCAGTAGTTATACTTTGCTATTACCAACTCCTCGTTTTTAATTCCTTAAGTATTTTTGTTTCGTAGATGAATGGAAAGCTCAAAATAAATAATGTTTGAGTAAAAAACAATTTGTAACCATGCAATGCAGCATTTGCAAAGATTTGCATACTTCCCTAATTCTGACAATGTTACAAGTGCCTAGACATCTGTCACCATTCAGTAGCACCTCGTCCTCTTGATCTTGACAGTGAGGAGTCTTGTATTTGTACATTCGTCAAGAGTACAAAACTAGTTGTAATGCACTCACCACCCAGTTAGCCTAACTGAACTAGGTAACTACTTCTCAATGTAGTATTGCTCAATATAGGCACAATTGGATAAATTTGACGGCAACTATCACTTAGTAAATGTATTTGGAACATTCTCAGAACCAGTCGAACAATGATCACTACTCACACCAGCACTACTCCTTTAGCCATGATAATTTTATTGGTCAACTCACTTCTTGGCCTGGGTTTGTGGATCGTTTTATTTTCCACCTGTATCATCCCCTTGACTATTCTTTACATCTATAAAAAGTGCGTCTGCCTCTGTGCCAGAATACTTGGAGGCCCCAAACTTATCCCTTTAGGACCAAGAGACATCCATTTTGCCACAGGTATTCTCAAGCATACTCCTGGAAACGTGGACAGTTGCAGTATCGGATTCCTGCTACGAATTGAAAGACACATTGGGATCCCCGAGTTAAGACAACATTTCAACCAAACCTTTCCTCGCAACGAGAGGAAATATGCCCGGTTATTTTGCACCATCACCCAATTCTTGGGCTACTCATTCTTCCAAGAGATCCCGGATTTGGATCTTTCTCGTCAAATTTATGACGTGCACCTGCCAGACGGAGAGGTACTCGAGAGCTGGTTGGTCCCCTGGCTAAAGAAGCCTTACTCAAAGAACCAAGCCTGTTGGGAAATTGTGGTCCTGGACAGAATTGGGATTACCTTTAAAATCCATCACTCAATTGCAGATGGCTATTCCGTCGTCCACTTCTTAGACCAGCTGACCGGTGCTGCGTACCGGTTCCCAATATCAGATAAACTTAGAGAGCGTAGCCTTTGGAAAAATGTAAATTTTATGTAATTCACATAATTCTACTTTACACAAAGTCTCGCAATCTTCATTCCAGTTCTTGCGTCTCTCTCAATCATCCCTGAATCTGGATAAACTCTTTGGAAACCCGGACTCGTCCCTTTTCAACGACTATATTTCCTTGCAGTATAGACCAGCCATTTGTTTTGGAGAATTGGACTTAACTGTTTTAAAAGAACTAAGAACCAAGCTTGGAGTCCAGATGCACTCTGTTATTCTCACCCTGTTTGGATCTGCTCTAGCCTCGCATTTCTCTAAAACTGCCAAACTTCCGAAAAGTCTTAGCCTCGGAATTTCCCTCCCTTGGCCGAATACATCCACATAAAGCTGCCCTTAAAGGAGAAGCCAACTTCAGGGATGGAGTTTTTGTTAATCACTGGTAAACAATGGCTTATCTTTTTCCGGATTATCAATCATTTATGCCACTAAATAACTGTTGTACGTAGGATTTCAGCACCCTTAGCCTTGCCCCTGTCTCCCCAACTTTCGTTATTGGACCAAGTTTTCCATCTGCAGAAGCAATCCGATGCATTTGAATCATTTGGCTTGGATAGCGTCACATACAACGTATTGCACCCGGTCTGGGCACTCCTGCCCCGGAAAGGATTGAAAGCGTTGGCTAATCTAACTCCTGGGTTAACGAATACTACAATGTTGGTTGGTGGGGCGGACTATAAACTTCTTGGGAAAAGGATCAGGAACATTCATCCTATTGCGGATATGTCCGGCGATATCCCTGCTGTGCAATGCTCTTTTTTCGGCTTCTCCCATTCCAACCGACTGGAATACAGTTTCCATGGGAATCTCTCCTACTTTCCGGGTGGCAGAGAAGAATTTAATACCGTTGCAAGACAAGGGATTCAAGACCAGTTGGCCAGGTTGAGGGAGGAAGTACAACATTTTGAGGAAACTGATACGAGATATTCTTTGGGAATGGACAATAAATTGAAGTAAAGAAAGTTCCGAATTACATGCAGCCATGAACATAGCCTAATCGTACGTTTGGCAGTTATTGGAATAATTCAACTTCCAAGTTTCGTTACCCAGGCATTGTATGCATAACTCGTCTAACTTACATGTATTCATCAACCCATTCACTCTCCTTCATTGCAATGCCTAGAATAACAATCCATTCCTTGTAGCATCCTTTGTAGCCAGAATACCCATCCCTCTACAAACTCATCTCAGCAAAGCGATATCCAACACTATGCACCCACCCACCTACCCACCCACCAGCACACAGCAGAGTATAATGCAATGTAATCATGCTATTTAGATACACAGCTTGTCTGCAGTACAAAATTATGCTATCCTGCCTCGTATTCCCATAACATCAAGAGATAGGAAAGAAAATCCTCAAGCACAACCAGTTTCCACGATAATCACCAAACTGCTACGACTAGTTTACATGCATTAAGGCAATTGCCAACCAAGCAGCTGCTTGGTTGGTGAACATCTTTTTAAATTATTTCAATATTTTTATAAAATCTTAAAATATCAGCACCACAACAAATTTCATACTTTAAGTAAAAAAAAGGTGACTTCACAATTACACAAATTTTGTAAATAGTTGAACAACAATTTTGGAAACCATCCATTTAAATTCTTTGAGACATGCTACAAGTAAGTTTTAATGGAGTTTAGTATTTATTTCCTAAAAATTATTTTTACTAGAGTTGCACATTTCTAAGTAGCGTTTCAAATCATAAAATCCAATTCAGTGCTAAAAAAAGTTATAAATGCGTAAAATGACGGGTTCCAAAGTTCACAGACTTCTTTGTCCAACAGGTAATGTCGCTGATGGTCTTCTCCGAGCATTTGGATTCTTACGGTAAAAGGCGGATATTGTCCAAATGGACCTCTTGGCATGAGATGCAAATCTGAGGTATGAATACAATTAATTACTATTGTCCAGTAGCAGGGTTTGCCAAACAAATTATTTAGTTATTACAAAACTCTTCCGTTGCTATTACCCAGTAATAAAATTTGGAAGATGACATTTTTCCGTTTATTAAGTAAGCGTAAAACAAAAGTAGAGCACGTAGCAGTTCCGTACTTCGAACACTTTAGAAGTTATATGCACTACATTTAAGCAACTAAGATATAAAAATTGAAACGCATTTCTTATCTGAACTAGAAGAGTAACAAATCAGTAATTTAATTCGATTTTGTTACTGCATACAGGGCTCGATGGATTCAGGAACGCAGAGAATGTCAAACCGGACAACTTTCCCGGACCTTATGGAGGACACATTACAGTCATCAAAACCAAGCAGCTGAAAAACAACTTCAAAATTGCGTACATCCGACTCCTCATGTTATAGATTGTAAGATCTCAGTTATATTTTGTGACCATCCACGCATGTAAATTCAGGGAAATCGTCGACTTCATTGACTTCCATTTTCACCACCTGATCAATTAATTACTCATGATAAAGTAGATAAATTTGAACAAAGTGGAAAGTAGGGTCTGACTCAGTCTACAATGTAGAAACCGAACATTGCTCAAGTTACCTTACAATTAATCCAGATTTCTTGTTTTGATTGCAATTTGCTTCATTGCGACAAATGTAAAGTCGCATTGAAACAAGCAAGAACTAATTTAAGTACTATTTTTTGTCAAAGTAGACGAGAGAGATGGAAAACTAACAGATTTTATCATGTCCCATTTTTGCATCTGTAGGGTTGTATTCATTGCTCTGAAATTAATTTAATAAGTTAACAACAACATTTTGACGACGAGTGTTGTAAGCAATAGAAATTTACTGTTGAAAAGGTTGGTGACGGATTAAGTCAAGTCGTCCAACGTGGTGGAGTTATTATATATTATAATTTCAATTATAAAGTTTCTCAAAGTTGAGCTGAATATACCACCTGCGAAATGCGGGCTGGGTCCGTATTTGAGTATCTTCATTATGGCATTGTTGGTCATTGGAAAGTTTACAAAAAAGAACACCCAGTTTTTGTTTTAAGGTTTCTTAAGTGAATAATTGTGACGAGTTAATGGACAAAAGGATATGTTAGCAGACTCTGTGCCAATAATAATGGCAGCATAGAGTAATTGGTTTACTAAAGACGGACAAAGACTTTAATAAGTAATCCTTACTTTAAAAATAAGCGAATGTACACAAAGTGTAATGTATATCATGCTGAATTAGAAGGTTTGAACTAGATCAAATGCTTACTGGACAGGTGTAACTAGAGTCGCGACATCGGCAATACATCCAGGTGCTACTAAATGTTCCAGTTAAGGAACTGAGGTTAATCAGCATCAAATTGGTTTTGGATTTATGGTGGACATAACTTCTCAATTTTTGTTGTTAAATCAATTCCGTCGATAGATCGACAGTATTGATCTCATCCTTAATTCAATGGAAGGTTTCATTTAATTGCTTGTCCTCAATCGCGGCATGTTATAGTATCTGAATAGTTTCTTTTTCTTCGTTAATGACTGAAGTAGATACAGAGGTCATGAAGTCCTGGACTTTGCCATCATTAAAAGCAAGCCAGTATATTGCCTACAGACTCGCTGATTCCGTTCCTTGTTCAGTAACGGGGTTGGCAGGACTCTCCCTAGTACTGATCATTTTGATCTCATCATTTTGTTAGAACTCCTGCACGTCTTGAGTNTTGTTCAGTAACGGGGTTGGCAGGACTCTCCCTAGTACTGATCATTTTGATCTCATCATTTTGTTAGAACTCCTGCACGTCTTGAGTTGAATCATACTAGACGTAGGTATGTTTATTAGCCAAAAATAAGACGTTTTCATAGGAGGTCAATTTCTTATTTATGAACTGCAATTGGGCAACAGCAAAATAAAAAAAACAGGCTATACGTTCTGGGTCGGTCTTCTCTCCAGCACCATAGTTGTATTTAATTAATTCATCAAAGTGATGAACCTGTGGTTGAGTGATGTTCATTTTGTAGAGAAGACTAATAAGTTCCTTCGTATGGAGTGAGGAAGTACAGTTGATGGATATACGCGCCGCTGATAATTTGCACAGGAGGATTGTTCCGCGTTTGGACTTCCACTCCGCTTTTATTTCAGTGGCGTGTCGCATTTTATTAAGCAAACAACGGGATTAATTGGAGAAAAAGTTATTCAATTCGGGTTTGCTGACAAATCTTCATAACGCCACCGTCATCAATTTTTAAAAAAACTCTTGGTTTGTCGCGGGTTTGGGTCCGGGGACTTTGATTTCAGCGATGTTATTACTCGTTGGAAGCTGCTAATGCACTGTTGAAATTGACTTCAACGCGGCTGATAATAATGTGAAACTAATATTTTGTTAACTCAAAGCAAATGGCTCCAGTATTGCATTGCAGAAATCATGGCTATTTGAACAAAAATGTTTGGTAACTCACCACTTTAAACCTGAACGTCATAGGGTAAATGCTTGATGTTAATGGGTTTATAATATTGCAGAATCTTCAGTAAAATGCACAAAATTCTTAGCAATTTTACAACATTGCGGCAAAAGATTTTAGAAAAATCAAGGCAATGGTTCCAGCGTCGGGATAGGTTGTATTCACCATAGAATACAACTGCCCGATGAAGGCAGGATCCCATCCCTTTCCTTTATTCATAACCTTAAAATAGTTGTCCATACGTAATTTTATGGCACACCTCACAGAGGTGAAGCCCCGTCCGTAATAGAAGTCCGCGGAATCACATGAAGCAAAATCACAAGCCAAACGAGTCATATTAGTGGTCCATTTAACATCGTCCCTCAATTGGGACGCAGAGTAGCATCTTGTAGATCCTCGCAGGCTGGTATTTACCACAAAACCCTTTACAAACATTTTTTAGTCACATTATTAGGAAGGACATGAAACTTAATTCCCAATCTTACGTAGCGATAGTTCCGACCCACGCATATCCCACAAAATTGACGGTTTTCCAGGGAAATTAGTCGGTCATCCAGGCCAGAATATGTGCGAGTGTCCTCCTCTGAATGTGGAGTCACCACCAGATACGCGGCCCTTACGCGTTCTATGCTATCAGAGTCCTCCTCACTAGAGGACCCGGAGTCCTCTATGACACCAGCTAGCACCAAAAAAAAACACCCACCATCATGAACAAATAAGGCACCCACAGGGTTTTCATTTTTTTGTTATCTTTAGTCAGGTAAATTTTCTAGGAATAATATAGGATATTAAAAAATCAATTAGATTTTTGTTCACTTATAAGTGCGATCAGCAATAAGTTAGGCTTATAAGTTCTCAGCTCTGTGATAAGGAAACGACTGCGAGGGCAGTCAACCGTGCAACACACTTGTATAGTCTTGCACAGCACTCCTATTTATAAATATCAATGGAAAAATACTCTCTCTTCCTTCATTAGCACACAATATACGCATACAAATCCCATTTCACCCCCCCACCTTCACCCGATGTCGTTGAAGACGCACTTCCCGAGATTTCTTACTCTTCACAATCCCACAACGCTCACACAAAAGACCTTTACCGCCTGCCACTTTAACTTTGGCAGCTTGACCCTTCGCGTGGAAATACCTATACTGAAGGCCAGGTCGAATAACGGGGAGAAATGCTCTAAGGTGGGGAGAAATGGTTATTCAAAAAGCCTTGTCACAGGCGACAACTTGACCAGCCTTGATGTTGTATTGCTGACAGACTTCTTCCTCTTCCGTCTCATGCCTTTTTTACCCGCTTTTTTACCCGCAAGAATTTTATTGTCACCCATGACAAGCATCACGGTCGTATTCTCGAGAGCAACGTGGTGGACGATGGTTTCTTGGTACTTTGAACCAGTAATGTTTTCCTCGCGCACAAACTCAAACTGTTCCCTTACACACTCTGGAATATAACAATTCCAAAAACTGTCATCACATGCCAATACGTGTCCTTTCTTAACGTTTACTACAGTTGTTTCATTTAAAACTCTTTTAAACGTTTTGTTCGTTTGAGTTTTGAAAAACAATATTCCACCAGTGGACATTCAAAAATAATATGTCACTAACACGGAGGCGGCCTGACTGTATCAATAACCAGTGGATATTGTTGCAGTATGCACAGTGTGTGATATGCAGAAATAAGATGAGATAGAACCAAATGATTGTCATTTTTGTACATATTTGTCAATGTCACAAAGTATAATTAAAACCAATACAATATTGGCTCAAGGAGCCGGAAAAGACCGTGAACAAATTATCTGTCCTTCTGAAGGAAGGTTACATTACTCATCCACTTACATCACTATATCAGTAATAAGTACACACCAATCTTTATGCATACGCAAACACTCCCGGCCCTGATTGACACAATCAATCAGAATCCGGATCAGAGAAACGAGTCCTTTTAGCGGGGGAAAAGTCCCCCAGACAGACCACGTCGCTATTGTCGGATGACCAGTTGGACGCCGGAGATGTAGCAGGTGAGGGAGGAGGACACATAACTCGAGGTGGAATTACAATGTTGGCGTGTGAGCCAACATACTGCTCCTCCCTTAGCAGGATATGTTTTATGGCGCGATGTGCATGCTGCAACACGTGCAGCAAATCAGCCATGGTCGGGAAGATCAACTCCTCGTCGGGAGAGTACGTCAAAGGCTGAGGAGGAGGAGATGGCGAGCGATAAGGTGACACAGGGGTGTAGGTGGTCTCCGTGTCTGACCTCTGCTCCTCATCAGACTCAGAGGAGGACGATGGAGAAGAAGACTTGGTGGAATCACGATCCTCATCCGAGGAGTCGAAGAAATCCACCACCTCAACAGCTTGGTCGTCCACAAATTCAGCCATAATTGTACATGAGCTGAGACTAGGCAAGAACTGATAATAAATAACCAGGCGTCGTGGTGTTTAAATACCAAATGGAAAGGAAGGATGAAGGTAACTTTAACCTTTCAGCCACAGACGGCCGTGAGCTAAAATTACCAGTTGTAAGTTTACCTTAACATAAAATTATCAAATGCTGTGTACTTGGCCACGACCACGGAAGTAACATTGAATAATTAAGTAGAGTGGGTTATGGTTATGTCATGTTAGTACAAAGTCATACAGCCTAAACTAAGTAATGTTGAAGTTTATACAAAGCTCGCATTAAAATATGCTTAAATCAACAACCTTGTCAGCCGTTAGTCGAAACCCAGTAACTTTGATTTCCGGCTTCAGTCTTTCGGGAAGAATATATGCGCCTCGATCATTAAGGCCACAGGGACAGCTCACCCCTTCCACCATACTGGCAACTTCCAGCACAGACACAGGCGGCACCACCATTCCCGCCACAATGCCTTCTACGCACCAGAGGACCCTCGCTAATCCACCTCTCTGATAATGGTATGGGTGAACGGCTCCTGGCTCCCCAATTATCACACCGGCACTCAGTTCATAAGGACTCCGGCCTCTTTCCTCCCCTATGTGCGGCGGGATTCCATGGAAGGACAGACTCGTAAACACCCTGTCCGGAGCCATACCACCCCAGAAACGATACGCGTCACTGACCCCCACGCCCCAACTGGAAAATAAACCAGAGGCTCGAAGAAGGCTGAAATGAGTGTAATCATACGTGGTCAACTCTTCAGCCGTCACTTCTCCAACAAAGGGGTACTGGAGTCTAGATGTCCTCCACCAGGTCGTCTGTCTCTCCACCATTTCAATGGGAGTTTGATAGCATAACTCCCCATTAACATGATGCAGTAGAGTTCCTTTTGGCACCACATGACCGCCTCCAGGTCCTTGCTCGAACCCATGATAGGCGAGTCTTGACCTATTACCCACGTATGGAGACGCCTTTTCTGGGAGGATGTCCGGTAAGCTCAAGCCTTCTAAGGGATACGTTCCCCATCCAACCGCACCGCCAAAAGACATTCCGTGAGGCATGGTTATCTTGATGACGCCACACTCCACAAACAGTGGTTATCTGCCGCGACTTCCAGATGAGCCCGATACATGGGCTGCAACATCTTGAACTCCTTAAATTCATGGGTGGGACAAGTGACGATCATCTATAACCATAAGCCAAAAAACGTTCTTTCTCAGGTTGTTTTATTATAAGGCAACAATGTTAAACAGTTTTTGATTTTTTTTCTCACTTTTCTCTCTTTCTGTTACACGTCGTCTTATAAATAGTATAGATCGACATGTTGTCTCCAAGGAACCACAAAAACACTAAATCTGACTCTCAGCAAACTTTATTGTTCTACACCAAAGATTGTTTTACAATTATTAGTACAACTTTTACTTTCGGTATTCCTAAGTTCCGGGCACGTGTGGTACACTTCCACTATTTCTTTCTGTTACACGTCGTCTAATAAATAGTATAGATCGATACATGTTGTCTCCAAGGAACCACAAAAACACTAAATCTGACTCTCAACAAACTTTATTGTTCTACACCAAAGATTGTTTTACAATTATTAGTACAACTTTTACTTTCGGTATTCCTAAGTTCCGGGCACGTGTGGTACACTTCCACTCTGCCAACAGATCAGCGATGTGTAGTGACGGAAAGAACTTTTTAGTTTAAGTGCTTATTTAATTTTATCCTTTATATATCTTGGTTTGTATTCCAAGTAATAATTCTATGCGTCTTGATAGCCTTACCGTCAGTTCTGTGCTATATTGTATTAGGTATCAAATTGGTAAATTGTACTTTTTAGAACATTGTGTGAATCAGATTTTGTAATGAAGGATAAAAATTTAAACAATACCGAGGCCGCGTTAGTGCCGCCGAGGACCACACCCTCCTCCTACTGCACCACACCCACTCAGGATGGACGAAAAAGAAGTTATTAACCCTCCTCCTGTTGAAGACTCGCCGCTAGCCAGCTTGCATTCGCAAAACCGTCATCCTTGTGTGACCAAGCATAACCATTTATAGCTATTTAATTACCTTGCAA
>JAAXNX010003052.1:0-11682 GCA_036491905.1 Folsomia manolachei
AACTGATCTTTAAGATAGAGTTAGAAGTATATAGCTCTAAAATTATTGTCTAGTGCCTCAGAGGAAATGAGACACAACGTGGCAGAAAAGATGAAAATGCACTGAAACAATTATAGAATTTTCACCAGTATATTTTTCTCAATTGAATTGATGCATTCCAATCGGCAAAGAGATGATGACAGGCGGAATCAGAAAATAGCAAATGTGTCAAATGCATGATGAGTTGCAGATTTTGGCTCAACCAAGCACACGGTGATTGGGTGGGGCGGATCTCCTCAACCGCTGAAGATAATCTTTCAATCGGATTGCATTTTATTCAATGTTCTCTAAGTATGTGGCATAAAATAAAATCTGATCTATACGTGTGAGGTAGGAACGGTAGGAACCATCAAAATTTTTGAAAACGTTGTTCATAAATCAGACACCGCAAAATTTGCCCGCAAACAAAACACGCAAACCCGTAAATTTGTCGGCGTTTGGTTCAGATGAGTCCGCCACTTGTAAAACGACCAACGCCCAGGCGCAGAATACGATGATTGAAATTCAACTTGCAGTTGGATTCAATTCAGTCGGTTAATCTACTAAAAAAGTGCAGTTTGCCAATATGAACATACATCGTGACTATATATTGCAGACACAGAATATGAAGCTACCAAAATAATTTAGTAAGTGAATGACTGAATGAATAGGGATGATCAGAAATACATAAATCACATAATGACGGATCAAAGTTTTTAAAAACGTTTAAGTCAAATTCGACCAGTGTTTTGCTGTTGTAATTTATCACTACAAAGTGTAAAATTCACAACAGACATACAAACACAAACTACAAAATCATATTTGCATACTCCCACCCTCGCACCCTGAAGTATTATCAGTCATGCCGAATGTGTAATAAATTATTCGTAATATTCAAATATATGCATGCATAAGCGGTTAGTAATTCACTTGTAATTATCTCATTTCTCTGCACACCCGATATGTCCTTAGGGCACCCACCTCCATCCTTATAAGGGTTTCCGTGGGTATGAATACAATTCATACACTGCTTCCAACCAATATCGAATCAAATTCTCAATAGTCAATAATAATAGGGCCAATTACTCCACTTTTACTTCACATCATGCAACAGCAATCCAATTCAATATTCGTGCAAAGCAAACGAAATTTCTCACAACTTTATTATTACTCCTTGTTCAATTTTCATAATTAGAATGAGCTTCCATTTTTACTCCTTGGCTGCTTTTCTAAAAAAAAGCTCTTGACAAACAATGAAATTATTTGTAATTGGTGAAAAAATATTTAAATTCTGATAAAGTTGTTATGTCATAAATTTATTATTTCAAGTGGCATTGGAATTGAGTTTTATTGGTTCAAAGGGATCTAATATTTTCTGCGCACGTAGGAGAGCTGTCTTTTTTACTTACTTCACCAATAAAGATGTAGAGCATATTGATTTGATGGTCAATTCTGTATGCAAATTCACTTTGTTAATTGTTCGTTACAATCGAGACAATAATTTACACCATTCCAATGACCAAGGAGACTGATGGACATCGACATGAATGCAGATTGCTAATAAGTAAAAACCAAAAAAACGGATACACAAATTAAATCATGCCTGCTCCGCCTTATCAGTGAAATCCTTAACATGCATAGTTTGGAATATGTAACGAAATTCTGTGCGCAAAGAAAAATGAAGCAAGTTAGTTATTTGACAAGCACAACAATGCAAAAGGTGTGACGGTGTGATACGCACTGATTTCAATCGGAAGCCTTAATGTCATCTGTCAACACAAATTATCTATTTCACAATAGATAGCATCAAGTATAACATATGAATATATTTGGGCAATGAACCATAATTGATGAATACATGATAAAACAAAAACTAAACCAATGTGGAGGAAACTGTTAAAACTTGAAATATCTGTAATCGAAAAGTTAGATTAGCAAATTAAAGACATGATGGAAGCAACATTTTGCCAACATTTCAGAAAATGAACCAATTTCACCATTTTGCGTTATTTCTAAAAGTCATCAATCGATCAATAACCTTTCAATAATTACAGGCTACCCGTTGATAAGTTTTGTTCAACAGCTTCCGTTCCACTAAATACAACGAGCGTACATATCATTTACTTATCAAAAACTAAATGTACCTAAAACTCAAATATTTGTGATTTGACGAATAGAAGCTGGCACAAGAGATAATTTGCCCATTTGTGCTGTGTATTCAGGATCATTTATTAGGCAAAATGGAAAAGAATTTAACAGCTCACGTTTTGTCGCAATCAGTGGGGAATCTCGATCCACTTCTGCTCTATCAATATGTTACATCTTACATCACACTTTGATGGAATCTAGATCTCTGTCTGGCGATAGATTGATGAATGAATGGATGTGGATTCAGAGTAGCAGTAGCCAAATAAAATAAATGTCAAAAGCACCAACCCTTGATTGCTTCTCAAGAAGGAGAGCAAGGGATTAAGCCCATTATCTGAGATAAGAAGAGCGAATACGTCCAAAATTGGACACTTTTGACAATTCTGATGGCTTTCTTGGGTTGGTCAACTGATGCCCAACTTGGTTGGGTGATGACAAGTGACAACAACAGGAGTTTCAGGAGTTTCAGGAGTTTCATACATAGGTGCACAAAATGGGCTTGTTAAAGAAGTGTTTTGTTTGTAATGGCTAGTCAATTTATTGGTAAACTTAACAAATGCATTAGTAAATTTCAAACAGCTTCTACATAACAAGAAACCTCAGGAAATGTGCAAATTCAGAACAAAATTTTCAATCATTGTTCACTTAGTTTTGGCAGGTTTGTGTCGATTGTTGCAAGGGAGCAGCTTGATTGTTAACTAGAGATAACAACCAGATTAAGTTTTCAACACTGATTGTAAATTGTACGGAATGTTGTGCTTATTTAAGAGAAGTAAATTTTGTGAGAGCAAAAAATAGCACGGAAATAGTTTCAAACCTTTTTCATGTCACAATGCTAGATTTGACAAGGGATACTGCGAATCTTTGGTATTGTCTGTAAACGGCATTACAATAACAAAAATCGAAGGGTGATTTAATGACTCGTTAAAAAATACAGTTTATTTTCCTTCCAGAATAGTATACGAAAATAGCATTTCTCTTGAAACTTTCGTTTCGAATTTTAATGGTATTAACAATTCGATGCTAAAGTCCTAAACATATAAATTAGCTCGCAAAACTTGAACAATTAGATGGATGCCCAAATGCATTGTTTATTTAGCACACCGACTATGTACAAAACTTCCTGTCCACAAACCCAATAAAACAATTTCAACTTCTTATTGTTTCACTCCTTAAATAGAACCCCTGTCATTGTGACGACACTTTTAAGCATGTTTCTGGGATAAAATTGGCAATAATTTGCATTTCTTATAGAACCCGACGACATGAAGAATTATAACTTCTAGTAGAATACTCAATTTTATGTGCATTAACAAAAATATTTTGACGCATGTAATCTCATGTCAAGGAATGAAAACAAATGATTAATTACTATAACTTTGGATTCAAGAGGGTCTGAGAGCCCAATGATGAGGCACAAGGCAACTAAACAATCACACTCCAATTTCTCAATCAGACATTTCAGTTCAAAGGGTTCCTGGCCTGCACCTTACGTCGTTGGGCCAGCAAGTCAATCAGTGATGTGTACCAGCAGAGAATAAAGGGCAAACATGGCACATCATTAACTTTTAATTTTATTGACGCAACACTTTTCCCTAGAACTTCAATTTTGCTCATGCATTTTTCGCACTGGCAAAAAAATACATGACACCCATGACCTAAAGTTAGGAGTTTGCCAAAAATGAATTTATATAGATTATAAATATATCCGTCCTCTCAATATATCCATAATTGCATTAGATTGTGAAAAGTGAGATGTTCTTTTACTTTAAAAATGAAGCTCATAGCTCATAGCTTTGTATTGAGAAGGAACCAATGAGTTCTAGCCTCAATTAAATATTAACTTATGAACTCTACATTAACTCTTCTGCATATAATTTGCTACATATTCACTTAAGATAAGATACTATTTGACATAATTTATATCTCCAATTTTTTCGCCAGTTGGATACGTGTTACATCCAACACTAGATTAGTCATCGTATACAACATTCAATAAAGAATAAGCCAATAATTAAAAAGTCAGATTAAAGATTTTCATAATAACGATGTATGCGAGGTGGTAGTAAATAAAAATAATCCAATAATAGTGTTAGTGCTATAAATAAAGCTACAATTTTTTGGACTAGAAAATGAAACACACCTAACAATGAAAGGACAACCAAATTGGAGTATTTATTCAACCCGTAAATAAGTCTGATTCATAAATTTTAAGGACTCAATAATTTTGCCATGTAATTATGGGTTATAAAACTCATATCATCCATATCTGCATATCGAGTACTGTCATTACCAGATTGTAGCAGTGTATGCAGATTTTGCATTATTTATGCCAGTCCCATAAAAGTCTCTCAGCAAATTACTCCGACATTTTTGGTGTCAAAGTCTTCTGATCAGTTCGATTTAAGTCTGTTGTTCCCTATATGAGCGACTACTTTAACTCCATCGACTCATCATTCCCAACACGTACATTTCAAACGTATCTGCACATCAGGATTCGTCACACCAATTTGCTTTCGTGTGGCAGACGTGATGCCGCAATTACAGTAAAATAAAAGTAATGTAAATTGTAATTCAACCAACTACTGAACAGCAAGTATTTAACAAGAGCATTTTGCATTAAAAATTATGGATTCAACCTTCAATTCAATTAAACCTTAAAAAAGGTGTCTCGATTGCAGAGGTTTCTGAAACAACTTAGCGTAACGTGGCGCAATGCAATTTTGCGCACCTGTCAGTATTCAAATCTGGTAATAACTAATAATTTTACAAGCCATGGAAAGAATAAGTGTTATGAAATGAAGAAGCAACAATGGTTTGGCACACCACAACAAAATTAAGTTGAGGGCGAAAGTAAATAATAAATTGACTGATTTATGTACAATACACTAAACAACAAAAAATCTGCTCCATTTTCACATCTTTGTAAATTCATAAGTCACGACTCCGTGTTCTTTTTATTTGTGTTGAAAGACCTCAAAACCTTAAACTTTGAATAACTAGAAACGCTTGTTAGCAATCATTTGAATCATTTGACTTCTGATACGAATTAACAAATGGCGTCTTGGATTAATTTCTATTGCTAGAATTATATGTTCGTCTACATTCAATATTGCGCCACCTGTAACAAAAGCGTGGCTCATAAATTTGTCCAATTTTTTATGTTATGTAGTCCCTGCCAGCACTATATTTGTTTTATAGACATACACTTTCCGTAATAAGAAAAAAGTTGAAAATGTCACAAACAAGAAACTCTATTTTTCAGAATTTACGATTTGCTCATTTTATCAAAATGAGAGCTAGCAAAAGCTGAACAAAGTCTTTTTTCGCCGGTGTGTGCAAATTGATCAATGGTCTACAAAACCAAAAAAGTATTTGCATATACTACGAGTATACCATTACGTTACAGAATCTATGGCATAAATATAAAAGTGTGAATAAGTTCGTCCGCAATCCTCACGTAATCAGCAACACGTTTCATTTTTTTTTAGGAATCGTAGTGGTGATTTGTGTCTATAAGTTTGTATTTCTGAAACAAAAATATGATACAAGTAAATGCATTTTTAACAAGGCGCAAACTAAACTGTTTTTTTGTGCTTCGTTGCGTTTTATTTTGCATTTGTTCATTTTGCATGTGGTGTGTCACCCACCCACGCGTGCGGTCTACCAAGCCAGACCAAGATCGACAAGATGTTGCGTGTAAATAAAAGGAACGAGTTGAATGTCCACATAATTTGATTACTACTTTGTCCACCGACAATATTTCCGCAAAAGAGAGTGACTGACTGACTGACTTTTATTTGTAAGCGAATTAAAAAATACAATAATTTTTATTGCACTTTTCATAACATACCCATTGTTCTTTGCGTGCAATAAATTGGTGTGAAAAGAAAAGATTGGTTTCCGCCGGTTTGAGTCAAAACAGAAAATTATAGAATTTAAATTTGCTCCTCTTCCTCTTCAAAATTAGAACCAGCTTGGCTAAAGCTTTGTTATTTTTATAAATAATTGCAAGGGTATAATCGATGTTGCGTAATATTGCCTAGTATGAATGTTTAAGCATAATTAGACAAATGTTGATTGTAAATAATTACGGTAATAATTGTAATTAAGAGTAAGCTATTGTTATGAATTAGTGACTCTGTTAATAAACGTGGCGGTGAGCTGAAAGGGAATTAACAATTTCTGCTATAATTGAAGAACGGAAATTGCAGAAGTTTTAACAACGTCATCTACTCATCATCGCATAGCATAATTTACTGAAGTTTAAATGTAACACCGATCTAATTGGTGAAGATGATTACCTCATTTTCACCATTTTGATAGGAGTAGATAATTAGCATGCTTAAGGTAACTTGTGATGACCCAATTTTTTAACAAAATAATTATAAACACATAATTTCGTGTATTCAATTTAGCTACTATTGTCTGAGTTATGCAAAAAGTTAGCAACTACTAGGTTTACAAAATTTGAATTCAGTTAATCACTTTAAGTGCATGAGGTCCATGTTGGATCTACAACCCGTTACAAACTGCTAAAATTTCTCTAAAGTTCAACTGTTGATTTCTATATTCGCATAATACACTTATAAGAGATGTACCCAAGTAAATGAAGCAGTTAAAAGAAAAGTGCATTGTTTTGTTACACGGATCGCAAAACAAAACTGCATTATTCGTGAATTATATTAGCTTGATAACGTTTTAAACACCAGATTAATTGGTGATGAGCCAAAAATGCATTAGCCACGGTTTGATGCGTTGTAGTTTGAGGTACTCCATATTTTGGATGTAATATATCACACTTGCATGCAGTAGTTCAGGTATCAGGGCAGACGAGAGATTCTTAAATAGGACAGAAATGAAAAAGTCATTATATTTTGCACTGATCTCTCACGTGCTAATTACTGTAATGAGATAATTGGATTTCATTTAAAACGACATCATAATATAGCACTCTTCATTTTGTTATTAGAGTTTATGAAGTAATCAGTAAGAATATAAGAATATTATTCTTAGTTTATGTATGATCATTCCCAAAAAGCAAAAGCCGAAAAAAATTCCTATCCGATATCGCACTTGTATGAAAATTAGCTCGAGGGTAGAATGGCTAGATCGACGGTATATGCGTGACAAGAGATGTGCAATTATTTCATAACTATGTCGGTTCTTCAAATTTGCAAATTTGCAATGTTTTGTAGTGATAATTGAATTTCTTAAGTAAAAGAGCAGAAATCCAATGATGTTATGATCTGCATCACCTTAAAGTGTCAACAATGATATGCCAAAAAGGAAATTCTAATAATTAAATTGTACATGATAGTCTAATGCAACAAATGGTTTATTGCTGTTTTAAAACGCTATGATTGATAAAAAATAAATCTTATCAAGAAACTATTATTAGTTACTGTCAGCCAATGCGTTGCCTTTGATCACATTAGTGCAAAGTTTATTTTCTGTCACTGACTTCGTCGTCTTTTTAAAATTTTCCTCTTCCACAAAATTCTACAAACATATGAACTCTCATCATCATGCAGAGCAACATTTTATTTCTGTTTCAAAACGAAACAAAGTGAACAGAAAGAAGGAGAGATCAAATGACCAACGGAATAATCATCGTTGTTTGTTGTTCTGTGTACCATTTCCTCGGCACAGAGTAAAAGCAACTGCGATAATAAATCACGTACAAATAAGCAATAAATTTAACTGCCTGCAACCTAAGACGCGAACATGGAATTGCACCCAGATATTAACCAACAAACATAATATTCCTTCCTGTAAAACGAGGCACAATGTTTTACGACCATTAAATGGTTTCCACGCATTGATCATTTAATTTCCAAATTAATTCATGCCTATCAAAAACTCATTAACTTTATTCAAAAGCATTCCACCGTGATACGGAAAATTCTTGTATTTGTTTGTTCAATTGTCATCAAGACCGTCATTTTATTCCCATTCCACCTTAGTCTAATGATGGCATCTTCATTATTCATTCATAAATGTTGCTGACTGACATTTCTGTTTGTTGTTAATTGTATAATACGATGGGTGAGAACATGTAAGACGCATCTTTGTTCATGTTCAATAAAAGTATGCACATCGGAAATTGTTAAAAACTTGAGCAGAAAAAAAGTGCAAAATGTCCTCATCGCCAAATACCTTGCATACAAATTTACAAGTAGAGTCACTGTCTTGTATAAATAACTTTAATTGGGTCAAATTCTTGACACTTTTTCATGCCCCACCACTCCACATTTCTAGTTTCTAGCACCCACTTTGCCGAACACGAACAAACGTACGTGAACAAGGAACTAGAAAATGGCAAATAGTTGTTGGAAGTAATAAGTTTGCATATTACTATGTATTACACATTACTGTATTTACTTGATTGTACTTTGATTGATGGCAACAAATTCTAAACAGACATTTACATGAAATCCATATTTAAATGTTTCTTTATCTTGTACTCTTGCAAAAAGATACAGTCATTTAAGTAATTTAAAAGTTTTTAATTGTTTGCTACGAAAAAGTAAAGTACTTTGTGTGAAGTTGCACACTTTTTTGTTGTCCGCAGTTTCACACATTTGGACAATTGATAGTCATCACTCAAATGAACTCGAGAAGGATGGAATGAAACTCAATCTTGGTTTGAACGAGATGTGTTAAGTAACGTGTTAAGTATGCAATGTGCAAACGGCAAAATTGCGCTAATTAATGTAAGTAAAAGGAAATATGAGCTGTCGTAATTTAAACATTTTTCTAATTAATTCCTCGTTTCTTGTTTGTATAGTGCATCAAAATAATTTATAGCACATCAAACAAACAGACGGATAACATTCATGGGTTTTGGTTGCGTTGTCTGAGTTCATTGCATGTTAAGTTTGGCATTAATCAGAGTCAAAAAGCCAGAAACCGTGTCCAATTTAATTCAGTTCTGCGGAATAGGTTACATGGCAAATATCTGTAAATGTAATTTTGGGAATCTGAACCACCCCAAATCAGATTTACAATACAAAACAATGCCACCTCAATTTTTTATTACACTACCAAACCCAAAAAGTGTTGCAAAATGGTTGCAAAAAATAATGCAAATATTTTTTGCACGGCATTGTGTTCTAATGTGTGCTATATGTGTGTGCACTAACCCACACAATATTCAGGCAAGAAATGTAACTTATAGAATAGTAAATTGAATTAAATGTCGCATTCCACCAAACTGCTACAGTCAGTTATTGCACAAATCGAATCAAGACCATGAAAACTGCATCAACTCAACCTCATGCATTGTGCCACTGCCATGCTACCGTCATTTATGTACCTACAGGACACCATCGTAATCAAATCGATGCAAGTGTCGTCTAAATAATTGACTACGTAATGAAACGAATACAACGCAACACATCTAAACTCTCACGACATACAAAGTAATTGGACGGAATTCAAATATTCAAATTAAATAATAACTGAGTCAACCCCAGCCTTTACAGTCTGCAGAGTGTCTGAGGGATGAGACGTGCAATATTTCTGTCTGCATGCATTACATTGTGTGGCACAATCCCAAAGCCATCAGTTTTGCATATTGTATATCAACAATTAAATACAATAATGTGTATGCCCTGGTACTTGCTCTGCATTAGATCTTTACTTTAGGGTCGTCTTGATCGACATGGCAGACATTATGTCTCGGGTGGACCTCTTCAAATAATGAAAAATAAAGAATATCATCAAATAAATGGATTACAATCACAAGGAACCAGACCAAAAAAACAATGTGATTTACGAGTCTCAGATCCCGTGTGGAGATAACCATCCAAATCGATCAATCCCTGTATTCTATCCATCCGTACATTAGCAAGCATATATTGCATAACAAAATATACAGCGGAAGAGATCTTACATAAGAGCTCAGTACCGAAGATGGCGTGGTGTGGGTGGTGAAAACTACAAGTTAAAGTGTTTCTGTTTCTTGTCAAAATTCAAAGAATTTTTTTGACGAGCAAGATTTTTGTAAACCTCATGCGTATTTAAAGAAAAGCAAGGAAATTCATTCACATTATTAATGATTAACATAAGATAATGGGTCTGCCTGCTTCATGATTTTCATTCCTGGTGTCTTCATATTACGTGTATGTTTGCCATTCAGCTGTGGGGAGTCACAACAAATGTCAGACCATTAACCTGTCTAGTAAATTACAAGAAACACAGCACACTACTTTAACTAAAGACCGTTCATGTGAAACAATAAAGGGTGTGATTTTCCAAACCATGCCCCATCATCCACCAAAAACGCGTCTCTTGTCCACGATGGTCCTCGACAATCTTGATGGTAAAACACGCAATGGCCAGTCGCCATGTGTGTTGTATGGTTAAGTCAAGAGTTGATTCGTTATGAATGAGTAAAACGAAAATGTACGATGCATATTTGTAAATGTTGGAAACTTCAGGATATAGACTGCTAATAAACTTGGTTCATTTCAGTCGTCTTGAGAATACAAACAAAGCAACATTTGCATCTATCCGTTGTGGGACTTTGAGTCGATCGATACTGGGATTCATTCACTAAATTGCAGTCATCCGCACAAGAAGACAATCGCATAACAATAATAATTATTAGACAGGGAGGGTGAGGAAAGAGATGGAATCAGAACAAGTTTGCCCCCTGACTGACAGAGCAATGGGTGCATGTCTACATGATATCGATGAATTGGTTATTGATACAAAAATCAATATGATATAAGCAAGAAGTAACCATGAACGAAATTAATAAATTGTACTCAAGTCAAAAGAGTCGATAAATGTCTAGTCAAGTATTTTATAAGTCGTCTCGATCCACTGTGTTGCAACTTGTCCACCTTAGTTTAATGTTGGATAATTTTCTTTATGCATGCATGAGTTGCAAAGGATGATGTAAAATCTTGACATTATTGTTAAACCAATATTTCAACCTATCCAATATAAATACACGCATAAAGACAGGGTAATCATTCATGATCATAAATATGAAAACTGGGTGAATAATTTGCAGTTCCCCAAACTACTGAATATAACTTTGTCAATAGTTCATGCATTATGGGTTAAATTGTTGCACTTTTTCCGTCACAGACTTTCCCACCTTTTTGACACGACATGAAAATTGTTCACATAAATTTAAATTTAGGCACACTTGATTAAAAAATTGAAGCATGGGCAAGGAAGTTGTTATTACGAAACTGTAACAGAACTGCCTTCCTATTTATATGAACCATTATCCATTACCATTCATGAGTGGGAGTATTGGATCTGGCCAGTTTTTTCGTTTAAAATGGTCAGTTATCCCTATACCTATTTATCAAGGCTCGGTCAGTCAGTCAGTGTTCAACCGAGACACTCGCTTGGTGCGTGCACTCAAACAGCCACCACCACTCAGCCTATTCTTACATTACTTAGCCCTCTTGCACATGCTTTGTATACCAACCCTGCATAAAGCTGGCGTCAGCTCAAATTTAAAGTAGCGTTGGTTCAAATTAAAAATAGTGC
>JAAXNX010003053.1:0-11681 GCA_036491905.1 Folsomia manolachei
TTGAATCCCCTAAACATAAAATTAGTTCAGGTTAAGTCACACCTTCACACAAATAAGAAGTCTCACCCGGAAGCCCATAATATCCAGAAATATTCAATCGATAATTATCTGAAGGTCCGCTAACATGAAAATGAGTGTACACAGCATGCGCACATTTGGCGTCCCAATCCTCCAGGTCAATCTGCAACTCGGTGAAACCGGCCGTTGTAAGTCCATGAATGTTATCTAGCCCTGTAACACGTACTACTTTAAAAACCACACAAAATTTAAAATCTGGATAATCTAAAATAAATTACCAAGCCAAAAATCCTCTTCATAAGTACCAAATCCGTTTCTGTATTCCGTCCAAGTCCGATTTTGAAACGGTTCTCTAATTCCGTGCTCCGCTATTAGACTTCCTCGCCTTTGAATCACGATCCATTCCTCGCCACGCAGAACCTTGGACAGATTACAATGAATGGATAAACAAATATCAAAATTTTTTCAACTACAATAACGTACTTTTGCAAAAAAGCTTCCAAAAACGGAGAGCAAAACGTTAGACATCATATTTGTAATTTGCATCTTTTCCTCTGTTGATGTTAACATGGTATTATTGACTTGGTCCGTTTTAATGACGGATGAGTTAATCATGGCGTTGCACGTGTTAACTTTGGTGTCCAGCTTCAGTTCTACTTTTTCAATGGTCGACGTTAGATTTATTTGCAAGATTTGAACTTGGTCTGTGATTTTATCCGTTGTATTTTTAACTTCTAAAGCAAAGTCTTGTACTTGGGCCTTAAGTTTGGTAAGTCTGCCATTTAGTGAGTCAGTTTCTTCTTTCAAGTTTAGTTTAAGGTCATTTATTTCCTGCTTCAGCTCGCCTTTGATGTCGTCAGTTTGCTTCTTGAGTTCGGATGTCAAGTTTTGGATTTCTTTCCTAAGCTCTAACTTGATTTCGTTAAGGTTCCATTGAAGAGAAGTTGATAGTCTTAGGACAGCTTGGCCGACGCCGTGAATCTCGGCACGGGCCAAATCCTGGGTTTCAGAAGCAACTATCTGGAAAGTATAAATGTGGGGTTTCAACTTTAATATTTATCAGTAATTAAGAAAGTCAGACAATATTTTAAGATGATTACCAGTCCAATGTGGAAACATTGAAAAAATAGCAGAAATATTGCAAAAGTTGGTTTCGGCATTTTTAATCCAGTTCAACAAAATGTTTTGGATAAAGTTGCTCTAAAATCTCGGCAACTAATTCAAATCCTTCATAAAAGAGTACTGTAATATCTGTAGCATTGGAAATGCTGAATGCTAATTGAGTTATTGTAGGAAAACGAGAATTAATGGCATTTTTCCTTGTCGGCGTATGGTAACTGCGCAATATTGCGTAAGGACAGATTAAGCACTCAACGAGTACACACAACAGCCAGATCAAATTAGGCATAGCTCTGAAATTCATTTTGTCCAGACACGATAGATTAATAATTGTTCATTTCTGTGATATTCCTTGAACTATGTTACTTGGTGACTGGGCTTTGGTCCAGACAGAGACCAAGGAAGTCTGATTTGGCTTCTAAGATCTACAGGAAAACGCATTAATTTGGATAAATGTCATTAATTTTGTCCTACACGTATTTTATCTGTTGGTTTAGTATTTTGTGTTATCTATTGAACTTGAAGTCTGACATAAAAGCCCAAATAACCAGGATAAGATTCACACTATCACCAAGAACCAATTTTTGGTATTCTATGTTTCGGTATGAAATTAGTTGTGCAAGAATGTGATTGGCTTGGTTAAATTGAATTTAAATTTGACATGTTCAATCCCTAACACCCCTCCTGCTACTAGAAACAACAAACCACAAAAAGTGAACAATAGTCTAACAGCACCAATTGAGACAGGAAGCTCATTCGAAACAATTCCTTGTTTAGCTCCGGACATTTTCTTTCGAAAAAATTGAACACTTTCTTGGTTTAATCCTGTCATGATTTCCAAATCATTGCTTAAATCCCAGAGCGTCAACCATCGCCTTGAAATCCCGGCCTGTTCCAAGAAACCCAGTGCCGCAGAAAATAGGGGATGGAAGAAATTTCTATGACCTAACGAAATGGCTTGTAGTTGAAAAGGAGTTTTCTCTTGATTCCTCACAATGAATCGTTCCCCATAAAATTCCACTAATTCCAGTAAATCCTTCAAAACTGACTCTTGCTCCAGAACAGCCAATGTTTTCCTCTGCAGACATTTTTCTTCAGAACTATCATTACTCCTCGGAGTAGTACTGGAGGAATTTTTCGCATTTACTGGAAAATATCGGTGAACAACGCATAACCTGGCGTCCAATTTGTAAAATATATTAATTGGAACGTGGCGTTGTCCGCGTTTTAATATTTTGTGACGATAAATGTAAATTGGGAATGAAACAAAGGACGAATTATAAATCCCTATATTTCTTCAATTAATTGTCAAGTTGGCATTTGAAGTTTTAATTTTACATTACTCGAGAGCAAGCCCCAAATTGTGCTCATCAGTCTGTGGCTTTTTATCTTATGACCTCACATGTATAGCTTTACTGTGCCCGAACATTTATTTGCAATTCTTAACCCAATTATCAGCAGATTTTAAATCAATGGTACATTCATTACTCCCTGTAAGTATCTTTGATTCTTACATAGCAGCCTTATATTTTGTAAAGATTGTGAATATAACAAAAAATCTTTTCTCAAAAACGAAGATATCTCAGCGTATGTATTATTAATTAGAATGCCGCGTTGCGTTTTAGGAATTGACTTGTTTGTTTATTTTTGTACTTTGCAGCAATAAATGTGACACAACATAGATTGATTTAAAACAAGCTTCAATTTATAAGTACCACCGTGTATTCAATTAAATGTCGAATTTGCATGCTAAAGTTCATACTGGAATAAGATTGTCAACCTCAAAAGAAATACTTACCGTTACAAAAGTATTTATTCCTCCATTTAAATGACCATTTCAATTGCATAACCTCAGCAGTTTCATGCAGAAAAACATTTATTTGCAAATTCTCGCCCCAGTTATCTGGAAATTTTTAGCAACCACTCCTTCAGCACAATAAAACATTCATTCATCAACTTCTGCTTTTGTTTTTTAAGAATGCAGCGAATGCAACGATACATAACAATCCCCTGCAAAGATGCAGAAATAAGTTCAAAACTTTGCCAATAAAAAGGGAGTCATCTTCTTCTCAACTTTAATTCAACTTTACATCCCAATCCAAACAGACCACGAACCACTTGGCTTCTCATTAAATTAAACTCTGGACATTGTGCAATTTACAATGTTTGTCCACTACCTTGCCACCGTCTTGCTGGCAACATCGGGTGTCTTCCTATCGAATAAAGGGTAAATAATTGCAACTTTTCAATTCTTGGAACAAACAATTAATCGCAAATTATTCCATTAAATTTCCTTTTAAGACATCTTCGCCTGTCCGATTCCGACCTGCTCCCTGTAAATCCTGTCGACGACTTCGGACTCCTCGTGACGGGAACAGTTTACTACATTCAGCTTCCCCAGCAACAAACCGGAGGTGTGCCAGCTATGTTATATGTCAACCTGCAAATGCCTTGCGACTCAATTGCAGGCTCTTATGCTCCTCTGTGGGCTTACGGAGATGATGTATTTAGCTACTTCAAGGACAAAAAAGAGGCAATGTTCATCTTCGAAAGGAATCCAACCACCCAAGGAATAGAAATAAGAAGTTTGGCAGACGGAAAAAAATGGAATATGGTAGAAGATAGAATTCCAGGGGACAATTATATTGGGATAGATGGTCCTTGTTTTAACCCAAATCACACATCCCAAATTGGAGAATGGACTTTAGGACTGGATCCAGTCAACCCGAAAGACGGGATTTATGGAATCTATCGGTCTATGTATGGTCGGAATGATGTAAATGGTTATGTAAGTTATTGAATGTACTTGTAAGAATTTGTAGCTTTCTCTAGATTTTGCACGTACAAAATTGTGAAGGTTTATAAATTATTTTCAGCACTACACAAGTCTTGGACTTTATACTGTCAACAAGGAAGAGAAAGGCAGGGCTGACTGGAATAATTTTATGGATATGATGACAAAGGATGGAGAACCGCAAGGCACGGATGGGCGGATCATCATCACGGACCAATTCCAATTCAATAAATCTCTGGCTTCTAACCCATCCGCTAAAATTATAAGCTTCCAATATCCTTCAGACATTCAGGATTTGTTGAGGAATATGTCCGTAGCTGTGGATTTGGCTGTGGAAGAAGATTTTGAAAACCCGTCCAACGCCAGTATTAAGCAGACCTACTCCCAGTCAAAAACTATGACGAATACTTTTAGCTACGGGTTCTCGGAGGGGCTAAAGTTGATGTACAGCGTCACCATGGAGGAAGGAATACCTCTGATTGCGGAAGGGAAGGAAACTGTGGGGGGTGAAATTCATCTGGATTCTAAGCTTCTAACCCATCCGCTAAAATTATAAGCTTCCAATATCCTTCAGACATTCAGGATTTGTTGAGGAATATGTCCGTAGCGGTGGATTTGGCTGTGGAAGAAGACTTCGAAAACCCATCCAATGCCGGTATTAAACAGACTTACTCCCAGTCCAAGACTATGACGAATACTTTTAGCTACGGGTTCTCGGAGGGGCTAAAGTTGATGTACAGCGTCACCATGGAGGAAGGAATACCTCTGATTGCGGAAGGGAAGGAAACTGTGGGGGGTGAATTTCATCTGGATTCTAATCAACAATGGACATCTAGTTCCGCGGAGACTTATTCGGTAAAGAGGAACATTTACAGGTTTGCACGAATATCAAGCTAAATGTCAGGTTTTGTCCGTAGGTCAGCACGGAAATTGATGTGCCACCATGGACCGGGGTTAAAGTTACATCGTTCGTCAACTGGGTGCCGAATATTAAGATTCCTTACACAACCACGCTCGAAATCACGATGCAATCCATGCGGGTGGGAACGGACTACAATACTCTGGTCCCAACGGCTGCGGGGGCGGATGAAGTGGTTGGATTTCTCAAAAACTTTGCTCCGGATATCAAAATAGTTTCTGCGGAAGGAACCAAAGTGGTTGTTGAAGTGTTTGGAGAAATTACGGGTGCTATGGGGTTGAGTACGTTTATCAAAACGGAAAATGTGCCGGTTGGGCAGCCTGACCTTTGAAATGTGAAATTCGAGAATGAAACTGTTAATATGTAATTGATTGAATTGGTTATTCTTTAAATTTAATATTGAATAATTCTTTGGATTTTGAAATGAAACTGAACAATTGGTTTAAATTAAATTGGAATATTCGTTTTGCAGGGATTGAGTTAATTTTTGGCAGCAGTTTATTACCACGACATAAATCCGTGTTTTGTTATGCTGTTTCATAATCTAATGGAGATAAAATTTCAATGGTCTATTCTTTAGCATATTCATGTAATTAGAATCTAGAAAAGATAGGAGAGATTAGAATTTAGAATATTCATGTAATTTTAAAGGTAGGCTCATGTTTTTGAAAAACTCACGAAGAAAATTGGGGCTTATATTTTATTGAAGATGGTTTATCTTGTTCAGTGAAATAAAATCTGTACCTCATCTTAGTTATCGTAATACTGACCAACCAATCTTACCCAGCTTGCCTTTAATTCGGATGTTCATGAAAATAGGTAACACACCAGAACTCTGCACTGCAGACAACTAAATTGCCGAGAGAAACAATCCGATTTGTAACTTTTGAAGTTAGAAAGGAGAATGATAAATTGGTTGATATAATTTCAACTTCAATAACAATTTTATCTTGATACGTTTTTATTCCGAAGGGAAGTTAATTATTGACATGGACATGCGCATACCGAATATTTCTCAAGTGGTTTTCCACCTAATTTTAACAAAAACATTTCCGATACTCAAGTGGTTAAAAACAAATTCAAGTGTTACTGTTAATCTCGGCAAATTATCTGTATTATGCAAACTGTGGCATTCACAATACTTTACTTTTTTTGTCCCGTAAACAAATTATTAATCATTGAAAGTGTTTACCTGTAAATAATTATTTACTCAAACAAACAAATTGAGTAATGTAAATTTCTGCGCATTATTTTACGAGTTTTGAATGACAAAACCAGAATGTGGTTCGGGTATAAATACAGAGCTCGGAGGTTCCAGTTGTATCAATCACAAACTGAACAAAAATCAGCTCGAACAACAACCAAATACATAAATTGAAACTTGACAAACCATTCTTCAGTCCTCAACCATTTCACCAAAAATGCTTCGTCTGAGGTAAAAGTCAAAATATGTCAAGCATTAAAACTGTTTTTTGAACTTTATTGACTGTAATTTAGGCACTTGTTTTACTTCCTTCTCGTCTCGTACACCGTGGCCACTTCAATTGGAGGCGTTCGACGGGTTGGAGATTTTGAGGGTGACGCTTCCGACAATGCTAACATGACCTTGGTCGCCGACGCCGAAGGGAAATGGTGGTGCCCAATTAATGGGGTAAGTGGATTGCCAAGACCTTTGGATAACACAATCCGTGAATTGAAATTAACTCTTGTTATTAATTATTGATAATTAGTGTCAACATTTATGGTGTACCACTCCTTACTGCTGTGCCGATGCGTGGTACTGTTGGTGCTGCTACTAGATCCAACCAATCTTACATTTTGACTGACTAGGACTTATCGTATTCTTGATAATGAACTTATAATTTATCGCATTAGTTAGTTATAGGGTTTGTACATATTTTGTGTCATGAAATATTTCGTATTGTTGTAATAAATAAAGTTTTTATTGAATCCTATTTTCACTACATTTGCATATCAGCTCGTCTTTAATGTCTGCTAACTACAATAATACTTAAATTCATTGAAATGGAGTGAGCTTAGCCGAGTCTGTATTTCAGATTTTTATCAAAACCCATTCCCATTAAATCAATCTTTTTCAGCAAATTGTTAGACACTAAAGGACACTTAGCCGAACTTCATGAAAAAGAATTCCCAGCATGATTTGTAGAGAAAAAAAGTCTGTGCTTTCAGATGTGCAACTTTCATTTATTTGGGGTCCACTACAAAAATGCATAGAAATGATGATTGATGATACTGACCGAGATATTGTGTAGGTATATAGAAAACAATTCGTGATCAATAATATCAAACACGTCCACGAAACCCACTCTTTTCAATGAATGCATTCCTAATATGCAATCTGTTCAGTTTTTATTTACGCAAATATAAATATGATGGCTTTAAACTCTGCTGTCATCAATCCACTTGAGTTTGCTTCCGTGGGCTTAAACGTTTGCATAGTGTTTGGAGAGTTACATAACCAAGTAAAGAGACCAGATTGCATTATGTTACATAAGAATGTGGGCATGCAAATGATATGCAAATAGTGTAGATGAACTCGGTATTTAGCTCATCTTTCTTGAATTATGCAAATTAGTGTAGAACGTTTTGTATTATGCAAATTGTACAAACGTTTGCCACAAAGAGGTCCTTTTAGGTCCGACCATTTGCTATAAAAGCAGCGACGCGTGGCGTCATAGTTTATCGGTAATCTTTAGTTATCCTTTCTCAGTGGTCCAACTAGGCTGGTCTTGAGATTAGGTTAAGCTAAGCATTAGAACGATCGTTATGTGAATTAGTATGGAATGAATGCTTTATACGTAATAAATATATTTCAGTAAAATTAAACCAACCCCCCAAGTCTATCTACCATGTCACTTATTTTGCACTTCATAAGTTACGAAACACATAGCGTGATGATGAAACATAATAAAAGTAGTGAAGGAATTAATTCACAGTTTTTGAATGCAAACTAAATTATATGTGCGACAAAACAAGATCCCATCACTCTCATCAATAAATACTGACACTTTCTTTTCGTAGAAGAAGCAAATTTAATATGTTATAAGGTTATAATTATTGTGTGAGTAATGCATGGAAAAGCAAACGTTTGTAATTTAATCAATAAACACCAATTTCACCAGGCTACATGCTTAGAGAATACGAACTCTTTATCACCGGCAAAGCTTGCACGCATATTTATGCCTTTTATCGCAATATAAACTCTTTCCACGAAAGCTTACATCAGTCAAAGGTAAATTATACATGACTCATTTTTGGCCTGTGATATCATGCTTGGATTTATCAAACCACTCCAATATCCTACCCCACGTCAAATCGTTGTCGACTGGCTTGAAGGTTGAACAACGTGTAATCCCTGTTTATGTACTACGCCGAAACAAGTTAGTTTGATATTGGCCAGGGTGAAGGAAACAGACAACAAATACGTTTGATAAACTTGCAATTTATCTCGATGTGTTAGTCACATAAATAGAAGTGTGCAAATAAAAATTTAACAGAATCATTCTACAAAAAGAACTGCACTGTGAGTAAATTAAGACAATTTTTTGCAAAACACCAAATACTGTTTCTCAACAAAGTTAAACAATTATTGTTCATTTTCAGGAGGAAACAACAAAACCAAGCCATTGTATCCCAAGCGACTTTCTACAGACATTTTCATCTATCTTAATACAACAAAATTAATTTGAGGTAAGGTGTGTAAAATTTTACGAACAAATTTCATGGTAGACAGCATGCAAGCTGAGTGTAAATGTTGTTATAAACAACTCAGTACGAGTCTTTGCTTCGCATTCAATTTTGCATTTCGATAATATGAAATGAGATAAAATGGTCCAATATAACATTTTGATTCCAAGAACTCAAACTAATCCAAGCTGTCATATTAATTAGTCAAATATTTTCAAATATTCCTTTTACTGATAATGTTTGTAATTACTCATTCCAGGCCCATTCCCACAAAATGTTCAAAATTTTGATTCCAAGCTGTCATATTAATTAGTCAAATATTTTCAAATATTCCTTTTACTGATAATGTTTGTAATTACTCATTCCAGGCCCATTCCCACAAAATGTTCAAAATATTCCAAGGCCGAAACAAACCTACTGACACGGACCCTCCTCCACCTTACTCTTCTCTAATCCCTCCCGTAACCAGCATAGCCGGATCACCCATGGAACCGCAACTATCTCTGAACCTAAGCCAAGACAACTCCACCCTCCACATAAAAATCCAGCCAACTCCCGGAACTACCCGCTCGTCAGTCGACATTTGCTGCGTGGTCGACATATCCGGTTCCATGAGTGAAATGGCCACCTTCAAAAATGACACCGGAGCCACGGAGAGTGACGGGCTGACGATCCTGGATCTAGTCAAACACGCCCTGAAAACCGTGCTGTCCACCATGACCTGCCAATCTAATCCCTCCCGTAACCAGCATAGCCGGATCACCCATGGAACCGCAACTATCTCTGAACCTAAGCCAAGACAACTCCACCCTCCTCATAAAAATCCAGCCAACTCCCGGAACTACCCGCTCGTCAGTCAACATTTGCTGCGTGGTCGACATATCCGGTTCCATGAGTGAAATGGCCACCTTCAAAAATGACACTGGAGCCACGGAGAGTGACGGGCTGACGATCCTGGATCTAGTCAAACACGCCCTGAAAACCGTGCTGTCCACCATGACCTGCCAAGATGTCCTAAGTATTGTCAGCTTTTCCTCGGAAGCCCGACTAGAACTACCACCAACTCCTATTACTACGGAAAACAGGGTTCTAGTCACTGGTGTCATTGATGCGCTACAAACTGAGGGCTCCACAAATCTCTGGGGAGGACTGGAACTTGGATGGGAAACGATCCGATTACTTTCCCTGGAAGGACGGATTGGTTCTTTGTTCCTTTTTACGGACGGCATGCCAAATATTATTCCACCTCGTGGTCATCTTCCAATGATAAGGCAATATCTGGATAAGCATGGACTTCCTTGCACGGTGAATACGTTTGGATTTGGATACAGTTTGGAGTCGGATCTTCTCGATGAAATTGCAAGAGTTACCAATGGCTCTTTTGTCTTCATTCCAGACTCTTCCTTTGTCGGCACGGCTTTTATCAATGCTACAGCAAATCTTTACACACTGATGGGTGTTAATGCTAAGCTTCGGCTGATGACGCAAGCACCTCAGTCACTGACTGTGGGGGGAGGTTTCCAAGTAACGGAGTCATCTTGGGGGAAGGAAATCGCGGTTGGAAACGTGTATTTTGATCAATCCCGAGATTTTGTGGTGGAGCTTGGCAACAGCAATGGAGAGCGTCTCGTAGTATTTCTGGATTATGATGTTCCTTTTACTGGGAAGAAGATCAGAGAGCAGGAAGGTCAACTGGTTAAACTTGAGGAGGGTCAGGAATCCACGTCAAACTGGGAAATAGGGCATCATAAATTCCGTACCCAATTTGTTGACACTATTGAGAAATTGCTTAAATCTTCACCAACCGACGGGATTGACCTTGACGCCTTAACCAGATCCATTCCAACCTCGGCAAGTATCTAACCCACCAACGTCTGATCTACTGAAAGACATCCAGGGCCAAGTTAAGGAGTCTTTGGATCCCAAATACTACTCGAGATGGGGACGGCACTATCTTTATTCTCTCCTTGGAGGGCATCGAGCCCAACTTTGTAACAATTTTAAAGACCCGGGTGTCCAACATTACGGCGGTCCGTTGTTTCGGGCGTTAAGGGACAATTTTGATGAGATATTTAATGCTCTCCCACCCCCGAAACCGACGCTACGACGAACTAGGCAAGGTCCGGTTTTGATGCATGCCTACAACAATTCAAGAGGTCCTTGTTTCCATGGTGATTGCTTGGTTGAGCTGAAAGATGGAGGAAGTAAGAAGGTTAGGGATGTTAGACCTGGCGACTTTCTGGCTACCTTTAACTCTAGATTTGCCAAAGTAACCCATGTCCTGGAGACGAGGATGGCGGAAGGGGAGGCGGAATTAGTCATTTTTCCAAACGGTTTGAAAATTACGACATTTCATCCGATTTTTGATGGAGAGTCAAAAGTGTGGAAATTTCCTGTGGACATGTACAAGCCAGAGATGACCCCTTGTGATGCTGTCTTCAGTTTTGCGATGGAGGAGGTTCATTCCGTGTTTGTCAACGGGGTGGGTGTGGCCACACTTGGACATGGAGCTACAGGGGATGTGAGAGAACATCCCTACTTTGGGACAAAGTTGGTTATAAATGACCTCAAACATTGTGGTGGAGGAAAGAATGGAGTTATAGTTTGCAAGGGGATTATTCGAAATCCGTCTACTGGGCTGATATCCGGAATGGAGCTGGAACCTGGGAATTAGTCGACTAAATCAAAATTTGTAATGCTATACTGAGGGTTATAATGTGATTTACGGGAGACTTTAATGCCCGCTTTTGTAACTTATTCGGACACCATGGAACCCGTTAAATTTTGTAATTGTAAAATTATCACTTTAATTATTTATATTAATCCTTGTTTATTGTTCATAATTGCATGTCATTAAAAAATCCGAGTCAAATGTTGATTTATTTTGTTCTCAAATCGCTGCATCATTGAGCTTTAAAGAAGGACCCGTTTGTAATGGCGTTAAGAAGGAGCATATCGTAGATAGGGTTAGAAGATCCTTTGTTGTGACATCCAGGAGAGTCCAATGGATAATTAATAGTGATTTCAAGACATAAAATATGTGACTTGTCTGTTATAAAAACGTCTAAATTGATCATTCATATTTAAAGGCGATTGCCCAATCTTTAAAAGGATGCGAAAATT
>JAAXNX010003054.1:0-11678 GCA_036491905.1 Folsomia manolachei
AAGTTACAACAATGAACTAGTAGATACAATAGTATACTTCCTTTTTAACAGGATTTAATATATCTTATCTGTAAACTGTTGTAGCACATAGGATGCTTACCTCATCTACAAAAAACCTTAAAAATTTCGATTTAGAAAATTTAAAATTCTAGCCATATTCAGGTCAAATTACTTTACTTTAAATACTTAACCGTACAATATAACTTATCCTTACTCTTAATAACCACCTCGTTATAATATCATGACACTTTATTAGTTGATAGAGTTCCCATTTATTTTTTTGAATTTTTTCCCATTTTATTTCACCATACTAAATTATCATACCGTCTCCACCCTCGCAAAAGGCTGTCCCTTATCCCTCCCCTTATTCTGGTAATACTTTCTCTGAGGTGGCGTCATAATAATATGCGTCGCCGGATGATCTTGTTGAGGCTGTTGTTGCTGATTGAGGTTACTATGTGTCGGACTGAAATGGTTCCTATCTCCTCCCTCTTCCTTCGAGGTTTGACAAAGGTCACTCACTTCCGTCTCCATTTCATGGTCATGGTCATCATGATTCGCGACCTGATGATAATGTGCCCCACCACAGGAGGAAACGTGCAGAAGCTGCAACTCCAGCTCAGCCCGGGCTTCGTCATCCTCCTCTAAATGATGATGACGACTCTGTCGCCCACGCGAAATCTCTCTCGACATCTCTCTCGATATCTCACTTTCCCTAATATAATGGTGATGACAGTAGTGTGGCGTTTCTGACTCAAGGTCAACACCAGATTCGACAAGAGCACTTTCCAGATCGGCATCCTCCTCGTTGTTCCCATCACGGGAGGAAGATCTCGAAGGTGGGACGAGGGGAAGGTAGTACAGTAGACAAGACACGGAGACAAGAAAAAGGAAAAAAATAAAGATTGCGTCAAATAAAAGAAGAGCGTTTAGTGCCATGAGCTGCATTCTGAGGTATTTGTCTAATCTTGGATCCGGCAAAAAGGTTCACTTGGTTGAGATACCTTGATCCAAGAGGATGATGCTTCTGTCAGGGTCAAACTTTCCCTTTGACAAGTTTAAGTCTTAGTTCACATTTATTTCCATTTACGTCATGTCCTAAAATAGCTCGAAATGGTAACCCAACTTGACTTTACCCTAAAAAGTTCAAATGTCAACGAGTCACTTGACAAATTCTGGGCTGGATGGCACCCAAATTGTAAAAAGTGTCAAAGAATTAAAAATGAAGTGAGAACAGAACCAAATTCTTCAGATTGTACTCGACTTTATCTGCCAGTCTCTTCTTGGAGATTCCAGATATAGATGCCCGGAAAATAAGTGAACAGTAAGTTCTGCACAACTCTCTTCCCTGATTGTTCCACACTCAATTGGAAGAAATTCCCAGAAACTTTTTATCTTTCTCTATTATTCCCTTCCAAACATCAAAATCACATCAAACCACTCCACTTTGGCAGTCCGTAGTAAATTAAATATCCTATTTTATGAGCGTTTAGTTCTTTCCTCGATGTCAAGGGTTTTTCTCTGTTCTTGTCCGTAAATCTTGTCTCGTTCGTCTTAATTCTTTTATCCTTTGTCCCACTCAGGTCCTCATTTTTGTCCGTGGGTGTTTTTATCTCAATTTATTTATGACCCGGTGAAAACTGCATGTGTCAATTCTTTCTGCAGGTTTCACATCAAAATTCACTTTAAAGCCCTGCAATGAAATGTTAAGTGTCACTTTTTCTCCCCAGAAGGGAATCAGTCAATTAAAGTATGCACGAATTCCAGAGAGGCTGACGACTAAGCAAACACTTTTTGGATGTTCTTCTCTCCCGTGTGTATAGCCTGGGTAAACTTTCACCGCAGTCAGTTTACTTTCTCGGGGCTGTCGCTCTCACTTTTTTTCTGGTGCCCGAATTCTTTCCGTGAGGACAAATTTCAAATTGAATTGAAGTCGGGGTGAGTGCAATACAGAAAGTTGACTTAGCCAAGCCAAGAGAGGAATTGATGTGTTGTGTTACGTTACGGAATTCGAAGTCTCCTCTTATCTTGGGATGGTGAAGTTTGGCCAAGTTGCGATTTCGACTTTCTTTTACTTTTGGCTTGGCTCTGCTTGACTCGTCTTGTCTAAATGTTAATACTAATGCTAACACGGTTTGCTTGAATGAATTTCGTTGACGGGTAGAATGCCTCTTTGACTTTTGGAGGCTAAGAGTCTTTCCGTTAATGAGGAAAGTGAATGGCGACCCTGTTCAAGGACCAATGCACAGAGTTGCCTAAGTAAGAGTAACGAACTGAACCTTTCACTTGGCTTCAAATGATTCCACTCAGGTTGGGAACTGTCTTTTGGGATTTAATTCCGTATTTGAATTTAATTTTGCTTATGGGTCCAAAGTGCGAGGGACCTGGGTAGAAAGTTGGAGTTAAACACTTGAGTCAAGATGAAGATGAAGATTTGCAGATTTCAGTAGCACTCCTATCTGGCTGGACGTGGAAACTTTGGTAGGATGGGGTGATTGTAGTAATTGATTTGAACAGTTTAAATTAGTTCGATGAAGATCAATTGAAAGTCTTGGAACTTTTGGAATGAACCAGATGCGGACCAGATACTTGGTGAGTTCTTCTTATTCAGAGTAGTTTGACTTTTGCTGACGTTTCTTCAACTCAAATGACACCGACACCCGAAATGGCAGTGGCACTGCCACTTATTATTGAAGCATTTTAATTTGTGGCAGTGAAATTCCGGAGAGATCAAATTAGTGGTTTGGGGAAATTTGATTACGGGAAAGGATTGATGATTCCGGTGCAGGTTGAGTGAAAAGTAGGAATTGAGAGATTCTCGGGAAAGTTGTGGCTTATTCAGATTGTTACGTGTAAATCAGTTGTGGTCGGAGTGGGGGATTGTTCGGGATGGCAGAGATTTGTTGCTGTAAAGTAGAAAGCCCGATTCCTTGTACTTCAATTTTCAATATGTTACAGTTTCAATGGAATAAATACAGTAAAAATGTTGAAAAAACCGTAAATTACCTGTATCCGCCAGAACTCTTACGCCAATTCCTGATTGGTATTATCTGCAACAAAAAAAGCAACCCGGAATTATTAATGGCTTTCCTCTCACCATTGTATTGTCTACCACGTTAAACATGGATGTTAAACCGACAATAAATGAACAATGCAGCAGTATATCAGCCACCTATTGTTCTTCAAAACTGTTCTTCCGAACTACAGAAATTTGGTACAACGCCTACAAACAATAACAATTATTTCTTCATCCCCATCACAAAGTGACAATCACCGACAAAAGGAATAATTTACCAATCCAGCAATTTTGTCTGATCTGCCTCAGTTTAACTCAAAATTTTACCCAATCCACAGAACTCTGGGAAAGTCATAATTTGAGATCTCTCCGATATTAGACTTTGACTGGGACAGTAATTCAAAAGGAAAGAGACAGAAACTAATTGCGGGTTTCAGGAATTGATAGAACTTGTTCCACTCTGTCTGAGGTTTCTATTCGGCATTTCGGGCTTTCTCTTGAAATCCCTCAAGTCCGGATCAGAACAATCATTCACTTGCTGTTGCTGTTGTACAGGGCTAGAGAGGTTTCCTTCTGTTCTATTTCTGGATGTAAGGATTAGTGAGTGATGCCGACAATGACAATTTACTTGACAGAGGAGAGTGTTTCTTCCTTCCTGGGTATGCAATCAGTTAATGAATTGCAGCGAACAAGAGGGAGAAAGCACATACACATAATTTACATTTTCAGGGCTATTTATATTCGGCTGGGGTGACGACAATGTAATCAGTCCTCAATGACTTTCTCCGGGCTCTGGTTCACTTGCTTGATGGGCATATGCAATATTTTAGACATGAGCTTATGTTACTCATTATGCTGTAACTTCGCAAAGCTTGACTAGCGTAATTTAGGACTTAAAATAATTTGCAAGTTTTGCAACTTCACTGCAAGTAATTTGCTTTGGATGGAAGCAACACTGCTCCGTTTAGTTAAGAGTTTGGCAAAGTATTCCTCCAACTTTTTTTACAGACTTGTTGCAAAAATCTGTGACCGTATCCATTAAGATTTTGCTTTATTCGCTAAGTTATACAACTCCACTAATCTCTTGCAGACTACTGAAGTCACGTATTATTTTATTGATTGTTACAGTCATGCCGTAATTGATGACAAATTTTCAATTCAACTCCACCCCACAACTTTTGACTTCTACAATCAACTCAAAATAAACTTGTCAATTAGAATATTGGCAATTGGTTTTACAACAAATACCAAGTTTAAAATCCAAGTTTGCCTTCTGTACCAACAATTTCAATTCCCAGTCCATTTTATTCGGAAACTTTTACGAAAAAATCTCTCCACATTTTTTGACATGCCCAACTTTCACAAACCACAGTACTTCAAAATATAAGTAGTGAAGGTTTTATTGAATGGGAGCGGTGAAAAGGGAAATGAGGACGACTTTCTCCACTTGACTGGATACCTTCGTCTTATCAGCTATTCAACCAGTAAGATTGACAACTCCGCTGTCACAGGCTGTCAAACACAGGAAGTCAAGTTTTCTTTTGCATCATGGCCAGATTGCAAGAAATATTCAGTTAAAAACGCTATTTAACGAATTTGCAATGGATTTCATCCCATTCATGACGGAGATGATTTTGTTCCGAAGATTCCCTTAGAGGTGTCTTTCTATTCTAAGAAAATATGTGGAATCCCATCATCTTCCGCATAAACATCCATTACAATCCGGAACCAATCAGAATTTACAAACTTGTCCAGTTTAACTTGAACCAACAATAAAACAAAAACTAACTTGGCTGTCTCTTAGAATAGCCAACTTGGACTTTTGACACCATACAACGTCCTTGTACGTGTTCCAATGTCCGGGTTGTAAATAAGGACAAAATAAAGAAGAACAGAAAAGGGAAGATGACACCCTATCCCCGTCCTGGGCCTGATCTGAACAAGTTCTTACATAACAGTTGTAATTTTATTACCTCAGGGAAATCCAGAGAATGAGGATGCATACTAACAACAAAGCTTGAAGATAGTTAAATTGGGAAGGACATTTTTGTTAAAGGGTTTTGAGCAAAGTTAGCCTATAATACC
The DNA here is from genome assembly GCA_036491905.1 of Folsomia manolachei. Lineage (NCBI taxonomy): Eukaryota > Metazoa > Arthropoda > Collembola > Entomobryomorpha > Isotomidae > Folsomia > Folsomia manolachei. The sequence continues at coordinate 5,102 of JAAXNX010003054.1, forward strand.
AGGCCATTTTGTGTTATAAAGTATCACAGATTACAAGCTTTGCGAATAGTTCTCCATTCTACAACTGTCCGTTCGTGTATATTTGCGTGAAATAAAATGTTTACTATACCATCGTTTCAGATACTTCAGTAAATCTACGCCACAACATTATATACTGGTGTCTGTAACAGGTTATTTGAAATTTGAGCCGGAATGCGATCCAATGTCTACGAAATCATGTCTTAGTTTAGCTTAAATTACACTCTTAACTGAAATTGAAGGGATTATAGTCTTAAAGAGAAAGTTGAGGCAGGTGCAGTTTACTCTCAGAATTTGACTTGCATATTGTTGTTCCCTTGAATAAAGTCGAATCAAAATAACACCCCATGCCATGCCCCGGCTGTAAAAATGCCTTCATAAATCTCTCCAAGTTGAACCCAGTCAAGTTTGTTTTGTTGGTAACATGTTTCCCGAGCGAAAGTCCTTTCAACTCAAACTCAAAATGAATAAGACTTTGAACTTGTAAACTATAAAAATACTTGAATGTCCGTCATAATTCTATTCCACTCTATTCTACTTTAGTCTTCTACAGCTATGTAAATATGTAGCACATGATTGTACTCGTGTCATGTCTAGGAACTTGGCCCGAAAATTACTTTCTCCAAACCGCAGCTGATACAAGAAGACAAGGGAACATGAAATTAGCGCATTCAATCAAAATCAAACTTTTCCTTGGTTGATAACCAAACCAACTTTACCCGAATTTGCATTAGATGTCGGTATTATAATAGTGACTTGGTATGGAATGGATTTCAACTTTTTGACGGGTAGACATCTCTCCTTTCCTTAGGCAGCCTTTCCATGCATATAAACGACATGAAATGGATTATGGAAGCCAAACCCAAGCCAAGCCACATGGTATTTTATCCCAGACCAACTTTCACCCGTTTTACTTAACCCCTGTCTTGTCTGTCAGAGAATTTAGCAATCTAATCTAATCTTCCACTTGGAAAACAGTCATTTTGGAGCCAAGTTTCGCGAAACACAACGGAAACATAAAACTGGCATTTATGTCGAGAAAGACCTTCAAACTTGGCTAAATGAAATGCGTGCAAGTATTTACTTGTGTCATTTTCCAAGAAAATCAATGCCTAACTAAGCTTCAAAATGGTTCCCTAAACCCCCATTTTCATGGGTGATTACTTTCTTTTAGATTTAACCACCTTGTCATAAGGATACCTAACATTTTTCTGTAGCAAAGATGTTTTCTTTTGGTAATTTCTTGATTAAACATGAAAATTAATTAAAGTCTTTTGTCTGCCTAAATAAAAATTTTTGTACCCGTTTCCTTTCCATAAATATATAAAGGGAACACTATTTAAACTTTGTTGTGACTCTTATACTGTGAGATACCTCAATTAAAAGATTTTCGGATATCTTCCCTTTTAGCTGACCCTCATAATTTATCTATCCAAAATCCAGGATAGATGACCTAACCAAACCCTGTTAATTCTCCCCTGTCTAATTCCTCTTTTGTGGGAAAGTACCCCACAAAAGTCGAAGAATGGTCGAAGAGCAAAACAAATCTAAGATAAGAACTTGAACTAAGAAATCTACCTTCATTCTTTTAACGTAACTTTTTCTATTTTACTTTCACTTTCTTACTCACAGTCCTTAGTCTTTCACCTCAAAACTTTTTCCGACTTTTGTTAATAAATCTTTTACAAGGTATAGCTCACAACCATTTGGTTTCTTTCCTGCTAACTTTGTTGATTCTGATTCTTGTAAGACGTAAGGAATAGAAAGCGGTCAAGAAAATAAAATGTTAACTTTTATCTCCCAGAATTAGGAAGAGTTGACCAATTAATTTTGTTGAGACGGAGAAAGCATTCTCGGAATAAATGTGGGGCTTGGGTACCCATATAATTTTCTAGTTCTGATTACATTTTACAGTATAGTGAAGATTTTGCTATTATTTAAGGGTAACTTGACATGTAATCTGCATTTATTCTTCTTCTTTTGAATTGGTACACAATAAGAAACAATGTTAAATTTCAAAAGTCATCAACTCAACTAATTATTAATGGATTTTGACGCTATTAACACTAAAACATGCACAAATTATAGTTTCACAAAACTTGCTAATTTTGGTTGTATTAAATTTTTTCTTTCCCAGCAAAAATTAAGAAATAAAATTCTTTTGTACCAGCGAACAATGGAGGATACTATTTGTACCCAATTCATGTCTGACCTTATTTAATTTTTGTTCTAATCCTGACATCTACAGTCTGGTAGTTATTACACGTTTATTTTTTACTGTAAAATTGTTTTCGTCAGTAATTAAACAGTTTTCAGGATGTTAAGTAAATATTACCCAACCACACCCCTTAACCTCGCAATGACGGACCATCGGACATTTGTACAAGAGTCGCATCCCACTCATTGTCAGTGGGACCACTGCCAACCAATTTATACTAAAACTAACACTTGACGCATTGTAATAAACCCTTTGTCTTGAAACTTTCCCAATAGTTTACTCCTCCCTTGAAGTAAAAGTCAATCCAGTGCCTCCACTTTTTCCATTCATCCATTCAATCAATTTTATCTTGCCAACCCAACACTGACTGACACTAGCTTTCACTCCGAATAAGTTGCCTTTCACTTCTCAAGATCATCCAAACTGAAGGATGAATGGAAAGATGGAAAGAAGGCTTGGACTCCAATTATAACATTCATTCTCATTTCTAGTGGGTTGGAGAGAAGTCAAGCAACTGAAAACATGTCTTATCCCTTGGTGGCAGCTACTTATGTTGAAACTTGTATTGTTTGCGGGTATTGAAATTGTGTTTTACTTTTGTCTTTGTCTTGGAATGTTGTTAATTTAATATTTGTTTTTCATTGTTAGAGCCAAAGTATTCTGGGAATATGTGTTTTTGTAATATAATCCAAAAGGAATACTGAAAAAAACCCTTGCGCAAGTAGATGAAGGATGAGCATAATTTCTGTGTTTAAGAAATCTCCTGAATTCGAAGCTCGATTATTTTTAGCTTCAGAAACAAAAAGGTATGATTTCCTATTTTTAAATTTGTTGCCTCATTTGTTTCCTGTAACAGGGACACGTGTCAATTTATGTACTCCAGTTGCACTCCACCGATTTGGATCTAATGTCCTCAAATCATAGCCAAATTGAAATTCACTTCCTCCATCCAACAACATCATTAGGAAGGGAATACGAGCCTTAAAATAGAATCAAATAAGTTGATTTGCATTTGCAACCGACGAAAGGGTGGCATGAAGGAAATGAGTTTTTCACACACCATTATTTTTTTGATTTGATTGAAACTACACACTTTCCACTAGTCGGTAGGAGTCTGAAGAGAAAGTCCACCAACAAGAGGCATGATCGTATTATCTGCATGTCATTTGTTTTTTATTGATCAATCCCTTTCTCTTTAGATCTAACTCAGTGAATAAAACATTTTCAGCCTGTGCGGATTTGATAGGAAAAATTCAATTTTCAACAAACTTTTCGACAAAAAATAAACCATTCTAAAAAAGCTATATGCTTTAAAATAAATCTTTACAAAAATTGACATTATTTAGTCCAACCATGTCACTTTCCAACCATTACAGATTCTGTATTTTCTCAGCACCACCTACAATTGCCATTATTTTCCCTTTTCAACTATAATTGAATTTTGCCCCACTTGACCAACAAAGGAAGGGAAGAGATTACAGAATTTAAAATCAAATCAGATTTTCCAAATCCATTCAGCCACAAACGAAACGATCCCAAGTAGTTATGATTGCGGTGAGGAAATTGAATTGTATCATACTCTGCCTTGCATTGTATTGTGGGCTGGGTCATAAAGAACCAAACTATTTCTAACGAGGCCTGATCATGACATGTGTGGATATTGTTCAAAACTGCGCCCTGACAAGGATATGGATAAGGTATGCGCTCAATATATCTACCAGTTCCTAGATGTGGTTTCTGTTTGAGTTTCTGCAATCTGGCAAAAGAATTTGACCCCGAGCGAACCCAAGTTGGTAATTCGAATCAAGGGAATGGAATCAGAGAATGTTATTACATTTATTTTAGTCTTGGGACCAAATGCAATAAGCCTCCAAGGGGTTGATCAGAGTTCTGTTTACTCGTTTTGAAAGAGACGATTTTGACGAAAAAATGAAGATTTGAAATGCAGTCGATTCATAATTTTGTTGATTGGGTATAATTGGCAAGATTTCATAGGTTTAGTGACCAATTCGGTCAGTAAATGAAATAGAGAAACCTCCATCACACTCAAATCCAGCTATTAATAGTCTTTTAGTAAATTAATCATCTCTCAATCTGTAACTGACCTGACCCGACGTGATCACGGGAGAGCTGAACATGACACCCAACCAACCAACATTTCACGTATTTATCGTAAAGTATCCCAAGTGAACCAGTGGTCAGTAGGTAATTCAACCCAGCCAGAAATAACCCGCATATTTTTACTCCCAGGACTGCATTTATTTATTGCAACTCAATCCCAGGCACCGCAGGTACTCCCTGCTAGTCCAACCACAGTTCAGATTTTATTGAATGAAATGAAACTGGAGCAGCCAAACATTATACTTTCTCCAACATCCAACCCCAAGTAAAAGTTGTGCAGAGGAAAAACCAAATGAAGCATGACCGACCCATGCCATGTGTGGGTGGGAGTGGTTCAAATACGTCGAATCAACCATTCCATTCACCCACCTAACGATACCTCATTCCATTGTATTGGTGATCGTTAATTTCACATACACACCGCTAGCTTGGAAGCAACCGGCCAAAAATTACCAACTCAACCCACCGAGTTTAGAATCCAATGCAACCCATTCCCTAAGTGAGTCGTATACATGCGGGTGTGTTGGTGCAAAGGGTCATTTCCTATTCTGGCCCGCCCATGTCAAACCCGTAAAAAACGGCTTTACTCTCGGAACCAAGTTTTAAGAGAACTTCTCTTAAAGAAGCGATTTATACTCAGCTACTTTACCGGACCAACCACTTTACAGACAGGGTTGAGTTGTATCGCGGCGTCTCGTCTTTTTCCCACCGATAAGAAATGTTTTTTTGTCACGGTCGATAACAGAAAACGAGGAAGTGCACTTGCCTCAATTCAATCCGAATCAATATAAAGTACATCCAAGATGGGAGAGAGAATTAGAAAAGAAAAAGATGGGATTGAGACGGTTACATAAATTGCCATACGCCCACCCACTTGTGAGAAAAATACGGAAATCTTTTCTAAATGTTTAAAATCCGGACCCATTACAACGCGAATGTCCTCCGGAAGGAGTTGATTTACTGCAATATTCAATTTTATAATTAAATTCCCCTCTACCCATAGTTTTAGTGGGTTTGTCTTGAAAACTATTCAAATTTAATTCTAGTCTGGGATAAAATCTTTTCCTCATGCATTTCAAATGCATGCATGCAAACTAGGTTGGCATGCTTGGGCCAATATTTCTAGTTGAAATCAACTGATGGAATTTCCAAAGTCATCCCTGGGAATTTTGCTCTCTTCTCAATTCTGTACACGAGAACCTCATCCTCTGCTTTGCCTGGGGATAGGAATTTTGAATTCTACTTGGTGGGTGGATGAATGTAATGTTTTCTCCGTCCTAGAAACTCCGTCTTCTGTACAACAAGTCAGTCAAGTTGGGTTTTAAATTCAAGTCTGTAAAACAAGTGGATGGAGAAAGTCCTCGGTGAAAGTGGGCCCGTGGTTGTCACTACTTGACAGAAGGGGAGGAACGACAAAAGAATGAGGGTTCCAAAGACATGCATCTGTTCGGAGGAGGTTGCCATTCAGACAAGAACAGTCACTACGGTGGCAGTGTCAACTCCAGAAAATGGTTGCCTGCATTCTTTCATGGTCTTGTTTTAAATAAGGAGGCAAACCTCCAAAAAGCTTGGCTGTATCAGATATATGGGAGTGTCAACTTTCTCTTTACTTTTTTCAAGGAGTTCTATAAATAGGGAAATTAGTGGAGAAAGTAAGGGTATGAATATAAAATGGGGTTTATTCATGGGCTAAGTGTAAAATGAGATGGCCTGACAGCTCTTGGAGATGGGTTTGGTGTAAGGTTTCCATTTACTAATGGTTTGACTGTGATTATGCTTAATCTGCATTTTGTAAAAATAGGTCAGTATAATTCTAATTACTGTACATATTGTGCTTCAATAATTATAGGCTTGCCCAAAAATCTTTTACACTAAAAACTATTTACTGTTCGGAATTTTCTACTACAGTGCCAAACTCAATCATATAAGTACTTAAAAGAAAATTTAATGAATTAGCACAAGATTTTAAGAAGACAAAGACAATTAAAAATTTATTTGACCAATATGTGCATCTATCGGAAGGCGATACTCCCATTTCAAAATATGGCAACTTTACAAGGAAGTAAAAAAAGAACTTATTAATAAAACTTTATTAACTAAAATGGCAGTGTGCAAACTTGCTTCGTGATTTCTTTGCATTCCTTCCTTTCATACTTTTGAAGTTTGCTCCCACATCCTAATGCAGATAAATATTTGCCAAAACCGATACGATACCAAGTT
>JAAXNX010003055.1:0-11671 GCA_036491905.1 Folsomia manolachei
GGAAACTTTTTTGACTTGGACAATGTGAAGGTTTTACATTTTAATATAAAAAAGCCAGGAAGCCGGTAAGTGCACGCTTATGCCTTTGCTACAATTGTTGCATAGTTTTCAGAACCGGGTGTTGGTCCTACCGTTTCTTTCACTATTTTACGGTACCTTGTCTCCTCCGCAATTCTTCCCCACATAAACCTGCCATTGTGTCGGAAAACTAGGAGAAAGACCAAAACCCGTTAAATCTGGAGGTATGCTCAACTACAAAAGAGCCGCAGGAAGAAAAAAAATAACCAGGGAATCCCCAGAGGGTCCATGTTTCATCTTATAAATCAAAATCTTTCAATTTTTCAATTTTGACAGTTTCCTCTTCAGCATGTAAATGGGCCCATTTGTATACAAGTACCAAAGAATGTATGCAGTTATAGCGTAACTATTTCGTCCAAAACATGTGTTTCTTTAACTAGATCCCATTCTCTGGATAAGACCGAGTTAAGCGCAGCAGAGAATGGATGGACGTGATAAGTGCGAGGATAAAATATTGCCGTAAAAATGCTAATTCCCATTGACATTTCTTAAGAGTTAAAAAAATCATATTTTTTCTCTACTCTCAAAAAATGACACTTTCTCTCCCGATTTTATTTCAGGGAACTCCTTTCTTTTTCAAAATTAAACTTGAGTTATGAGCAAAATCGAATAATCTCTTGGATTTCAGTTTCAGGCTTAATATCAGATTTGCAGTGGATGAATGGACCGTAAAAAAATGGAGGAGACAGATTAAGACTAATTCTAGTCAAAAAAGATATTCACACAGTTTTGGTTCAATTTGAATTTGAACTTCTCTTCCCCTGATTTGATGTCACCATCCATCCATCTCAGTTCCTGAAGTGAATACGATTCCTTTCAACACTTCACCAACCACCAACCGTAACCGCATTCACCCTTCACAAAATCTGGGAGATTGAACAGTTTGCTTTCCAATTTCCATCCGGCGACCAGTTCCCTAGTCTGGAATCAGACGGAAAATCTATACACTTACATTTCTTTGAGTAAGTAGCTGGAATAGTGCTTATGTCTTGTCTTGCCCGCACGAGTTAGTATTTCCCATTGAATTGAATTGAGTGAGGTTGACAAATGACCCAGGCGATGAATCATGTCACTCTGCTATTCATACTAAAGTGGTAATTTAATGCCAATGTCGTGTTTTCTAAGAGGAACCATTCATTCCGGGATTCCCTATAAAAACAGTTACTCTCCTTCTATGAGGACAAGCTAGTCCACGGGATGAAAGAAAATGAGAGGAAGGTTCTTTAAAAAAGTGCCACACGAGTAAAACCAACCAAACCAAGATTAACATTTATAACAGGAAATACTTATGGATGGAAAATGCAGTCCTTCTCAAGCCAAGTTAGAAATATCTGTAAATATGAAATCAAGACTTGTCCTGTGTGGGTGGTTCCGGAGACAAGCCAATCCGGAATCCACTCTGAGCCAGATCAAGCCACAAAGTAATCCTTACAACAATCTGACATCAGTCTCTTGAGCCAACACCGAATCGGGTAGGACATGGAATCCATTGAATGGGAGTGGAAGGAAGAATGCATAATGCCCAAATTACGGATCTTGTTGTATAACAATCAATAAATTGAATAGAGATTTTTACATGACACAAAAAATACTTGGGTAACAAATCCAGTCGGCAAATTACATCAAAAGAAGAAATTATGAAACTTGCAGAAGCCAGAGAATCCAGATTATTTTTCCAATTATGTAGGTCCTAAAAAAATCGGCACTGCAAATACGGACTTATCTGTAAATTTTGTTTACGTTACGAAAACATCTTTGAGCTCGATTAAGCTTGAATAGTGTCCCATTAATCACAAAAGACTTTAATGAATAAACTGTAAATAATTTAGATCAGACACATTTTTCTAGTTCATTTGACAAAAATCTGGGTTAAAACCACATTCTTTTGTCAGTCTATCAAACCCACTCAGCTCGCGTCTGTCCCACTTTTTTAATTACATTGAATTGTTTGTCTTTAGAAATTAATTGGCACTTAATTAGCAGTGTCATTGCAGCAGTGTATCCATCCATTAAGGCAAATTACGTGCTTTAAAATCCAGGACAAGTCAACAACACTGAGTAATTCGAAATGGTTTGTTTGCCGTAATTACAAATTTGTTTTAGTCACATCCCTTCCAGAAATGAGCTGTTTTTCGTCTGATGATTCGTGGGTAGCTGTACAAACACCGTTTTGAAAAAGAAAATATATTCACGACTCCCTTTTTGTAAAAAAAACCCTGGCTGCATTTTTCAGAATTTGAAAAGTAACTAGAACCTCAATAATATTTGCTTAACTGGTCCTGACTGAATTTCAAAAAAATAACTTTATTCATATTGACATTAAGCCAGAAGCCAGTGCCTACTTTTGTTCTCTATTTGACTCTGTTTGGTTTTTACTTTTTTGCCATTGAATCCACATCAGTCATAGTAACTCAACTACTTTTTCGGTTCCCCAACTCAAACCAGTTCCAGTCTGGATACACTCCAGTCCTGGAGTTACTTATGATTTGGTGGTCTGCAAGATTTTTTGGCATTTGGCTCGACTCTTGGTTTGATCCTAAGCCTCAGGCTGACTTGGGTTTGCTTTTTGCTTTCATTTGAAACCCAAATGAAAATAGAAACACGAAAAAGACTCCGAGAAAGCTAGACCACCATTTCCTCATTTCCTCTACTTCCCACTACCAAACCAATATCAATATCCAAATGCCAAGTGAACCAAGTTTTGCTTACTTTCATACTTTTTGCCAAAACAGTAGACGGAAGGACCGACAGGACTGAGAGACTTAACTCAACAAGAACTGTATCGATTTCGACTTAAGGCATCAACCAGGAGGAACATCAATCGATCTAAATCTAAAGGATGAAGACGGTTGGGTGGCTTAGGAAATTGAATTTTTTTAAAAACTAAACTTGCTCCTGCTTCATGAATGAATTTCATCCATTTGATCCATCCTTCCAGATCATTTCTACTGAGGGAACTAGTCACACAAGCTCTGAGACAAGACAGCAATGTCTTGTTTTCTTTAAGATGATGTTAATATAGAGAAGTCAGACCTTTTGTTCCAAGGTTTGAGACAGACATGGGAAAAAAAGTGAATTTCCATCAAATAAAATAACATAAAGTGAATGATAATGAATTCTAGGAATTGAGAAGTACGACTGCTTTCAGGCAAAGTCTTCACTATAAAATACTTAACTATATATTACAGACATAAGTGACCCAGATTAAATTGAATTTGGAGCAGTAAGTGTTTTCAGAAATAAGCGTAATGCATTCTTGCAGCACACATAATTTTGGATATCCAGTTCATGACATGGCTTATTTAACCCTCATATAATGCCAAGACATTTGACTAATAACCCAATTTCGCATCTAACTACATCTTATTCCAACTCTTGAAATTCTTACCCAAAACATGTAACCCAGATATCCAGATGATCATCAAAATAACAGAGGTATTGTGGCCAAGTCGTGATCCCAACAAATTCGAGCTGCTTCGTCCTCCTCCGTGATCTCCACCAAAGAGAAAGTTTGACGTGTAACCCTTCATCATGTGTGTTGGGGTTTTTACTCTATTTCCCTTGCTGAGAGGAAGGAAAGGAGAAAGTATTTTGTGGGCAGGAGAATGATGATGGGTGACAGCTTCAATTATTAATCTAATCTATAACTTTGTTTTCACGTAGACAAAAAGTTTGACGTGTAACCCTTCATCATGTGTGTTGAGGTTTTTACTCTAATTTCCTTGCTGAGAGGAAGGAAAGGAGAAAGTATTTTGTGGGCAGGAGAATGATGATGGGTGACAGCTTCAATTATTAATCTAATCTATAACTTTGTTTTCACGTACCTAAGTAGACAACTACCTCGTACCTAGGTAGACAACTACAACCATAAGTTTTTCCGTTTCTTTTGATTAATAACGGGAATTGTTTTATGTGCAGTTTGAACTGTTGTAGTGGAAAATGTGTGAATATGTCGGGTTTGGAGATTTAGTGGATTTGGATGTTTTTGATGAGAGATTCGCAAATTTTTGCCAGTCACTCAGAATTTCTAATATGAAAATACAAAATAGTAACTTCCTATCAAACTATAAACTGCCGAGTGGCATATCAATTAATTTTAATTTTCAAGAGTCACAAGAAATAGTGTTGGAATAGTTGCAACAAACTGAATTACTCTCCAGTGAATAAATACATTAGTCACTCCATACTTTCACCAGATATTTAGTTAGCCTTGCACGCAACAATCCATTCAACTAATTGCCATCATGTCATTCAGTCCCAATTGTAATTGTGACAACCATGTACATAATGTCAGGAAGCGTGATTTCCGTCACCTCGCTATTAACCACAACTGACAAACTGTCAACTCTATTATGTCAACATTAGCACTTTTTTCATTCAATCCACACAGTGACTGACACTCCTGTTATTTCCAGTTTAACTTCTTTATTTATTTGCAAAATTAGACTTCTGTCACAGTCTTGTATGACAAATTCTTAATAGTCAACATTGTTCCTAGAAATAAGGTCGAATTCCACTGTTCAGAGTCATAGTCACCCAAAATGAGTCAAGGATCTCTGCCCGTTTTTGGTTACTGGATGATCTTCAGCCAGCCTGCCCAGGAAAAGAGATCATGTTCAATGTTCTTCACAAATATTATTACCAAACTTTCTCTTCCTTCCTTCCTTCTTTTGGCAAGTAACCAAACCCAGCCAACAAGTCAAGTCGATGGGTTTGCGTTTGTCCCTGTGGTTGGCCACTACGACAAACACATAATCCTGTAGCCAAAACCACGCCACAATTCAAACAGTAAACACTAAAACCAGGAGAAAGTAGAGGAACCAAGTGATAGTCTATGTCAGTCAATAGCCAATCCGGACCATTAGTGGTTTCGTGATGGTATTAGCACGATGAAACAAAGTGTTACTAGTTGGCTATGTCAGTAAGACAGAGTTATAGTGACAAAAGACGATGCTATGAAAATATCTAGATTTAAATTTTATGATCACACTTTCGTCAAAATTACGTGAAATTTCGAGAACTTGATTATTTAAAGAGTTATTTTATTTTGATTTAGAAATGTCGTCCACTGTTTCAATTTAAGAAATCAAATCACCCTTTCCTTAAGACAAGAGAAAACTGTGAGCCGCGATTATTTTATGGGTGGTGAGAGAATTTCAAGCTGGAAGAGATGACGATTGAATCAAGATGCTTCCAACAAACTCTGTGATAAGACTTCTGGTTTGAACGGATTTGATGTTGATGCTCCTTTTGGGCTACGAGCCCCAACTGAGACTTTTTCCCAGGATGAAATCCTCTTTAGTACAAAATACTTGGAGAGATCTTTCCTTTCTCGGGAAATAGCTGGGCTGGTTTTGAGGACCATACTAAGCTTCACATCTCTCATCTCCCTATTACTTTGGCTCTTGACTCTCTACTCAGAGTCACTATTAACGTCCTCAGGTTTTCAGGGTTTGAATTAGTTTATTGTATTATGAGAGTGATTTCGAGTACAATTCATAAGCGAATTATAAAATACCTTACTAACAATTAGCACAGTTTTGAAATATGTATGCGGAGGAACTTATGGGTTTTTTTGAATTCACATTTAGCACGACGAAATTTAATGTTTGTGGTTAAATAAATATTTTATACGATCTTAGGTATGAATGTTAAAAATGAAAAATTTAAAAAGGAAGATTAAAAACTGAAAGTTTTTTTTTACAATCATAACTATTCAACACATTATTTACTTTTGCTGATCATCTCCAATAAACAAAATCAATGCTTCAATTCTTCGCTATATTACCTATCGGATTGCACTGGTTTCCTTTGTAAAAAACAAACTAGCTTCTGCAAAATAAATTGAGACTCTTCCTCCATCTTTCATCCCACCAAACTCCGGCATCCTATCTTTATTTCATCTTTATCTTAGTGTTTGTTTAAAAGTGGAGAAAGCATTTATTTTTGCTCCCATCCACTGGCGCGTGCCTCCTTCTCCGTTAGTTCTCATAACATTTTTATTGCTTCAAGTTCATTAACAAAGACCTGACTAGACTTCATACTCAAGTATCACATTCCGACAGCCACACAATTCACAGAAAGTGTTTTGTGATAATATGCTCAAGTAAATTTCATTCCTATCTAATTACACGTCTATGAATTGCTTCCAGCACTAAACTCGAATAAGGGGTTAATACACATACAATGGAAAGTACGGGTTGATGGGGTGTAAAATCAAGAAATTATTTAAGCGCTTCCAATTTACTTCCCCTCCACTCAGATTCATAGGTGATAAGTGCCCAATGGACGAGATAAGAACAGAAGTTCACACTTTGAACAGCAACAGAGGATGAGAACACTTGACTAGGATTCGAGATTGTCACAGCAATTGTCACGCCACACACAATGGGTATAAAATAAATGCAATTGTGGTCTCGAATAGATTTATTTCAGATAAGGAATTGAATTGCATAATGGGTTGGATGGAATTTGAAAGTTCACACTGGAACTCTGAAACAAGTCAAGTGCGATGCTGATAAGTACGCGGAAAGTTGGATGTAGTTACGGAGGTAGGCCTATGTATGAGTTTTGATATTTGGGTTGGAACTTTCTTCCAAATTTTGAAATGGGAATTGTTCAAGAATGGTCACGACAAACCTGGTGTCTGGTCCTCAGAATATCAAAGGACTTAATAAAAGTCAGGTGAATAAAAGAGAAAGCTTTGAAGTGGTTGAGGATGATTTTTAAATGTCACACTGTTTAAAAAATGTACAAGTTAATAAGTATGTAGTAACTGTAAGCCGGAAAGAAAATGATGTCCAAATTGCAAATCTATATATCACATCAGATTCATCGGTTTTTCCAAAGTATGTAGTGATATGAATAAATAATAATTTAGGGCTAAGTTGGACAGGAAAAAACTAAATTGCTCAAAATTTCATATGCATCATATGTCTCAAACTTTACCCCCATTACGGTTAACACATCATTAACATCACGATTCATGAGTGATGCTGAAAATTTCACTCGGTGAAACTTTCCTTTATCAAACTTTCACTTATCAAGCTAAATTATATCTACCTTAATAAATTTGTGAATGTGCCCAGATTTAATTAAGTAGTTGCTGGTTGCTTGTGAACAAGGAGTCAGTGTATTCAAGCGCATTATTAAAATGCATGTTTTCCAGTAATCGGTGACATCTCCAGGAAATTATTTATGCAAGTAAAGTACCAAAATGGGCAAGTTAACAGTAGTTAACAGTGAGGTAGAGCTGGAGAAAGTAATTTTTATCTGGAATGGATCCACTTGATAAGAGATTTTAGATGAATGAAATTTCCGGACCTCATTTTACCATCATAACAGATTCTGGACCGAAAAGTTTGATGGCTCGATACGAGCCGTTTGTGGGTTGCTAGTTGATAAGCGAAACGACCTGGAGACGACGACATTATTCCAGTCGACAGATTTTTACGAAGTGAGTCTTGTCTCGGGTATTTTTTTTGTAAATAATTTGAAAACTTTTTAGTTTTACTCCCCATCATCATGGCTTTCTACAAGAAACATCAACTCGTAATAACCATACCATGCAAACTTATGGGAGAAAGTAGTCGTAACTCTCCACATTTATTATGCAGGTTTAGCTGTGTTCTTTTACAGAGGCACGTGGGCGTTGACTAAAGCCTTTCCTGGTCTTTAAGTAATTCAAACTTCTGTTGGAAACCCTGTGGTTTTATTGCTTTTCTGCCAATTACAAAATACAATTTGTCTACGAATCGTATTAGTTTGGACAGATTTACAAAAATCCAATTCAACCATGTAATAGTTACAAAATGAACAAGTTGTGCTTTATTGCAGAAAATATTATGAAGTATTCTCGCAATAATTAGTGCAATCACTCGGTTAATATCGATACACAGAGAATATTCCCTACAAAAAATTTTCGATCTTACGGCAAGATTCTTGCCAAGGAATCTTGACTACAGCCGATTTTACCACAATGTTGGATGGATTTGTCCAGAAGAATCTGTTACATATGAAGAAATTGAAGGCGGATATTTCCACTCCATTTGTCACATGAGCGATTCACATTAGTCATTTCCCCCAATTCCGACGGTTCAATACAATAAAGTCGGAACTAAATAGCACAATGTTCCCAACTTATATGGATGGATTGTGTAATCTTATGCAATATGTGGAGAAAGGTAAGTAACTGGGAAGCACTTTTAGTGGTAAAAATCTGTAAGCAACACATCTGGAGTTCTGGATAATGCATCCGATTGGATTACATTATCCCGTATTACAACATAACGGATGGCCTTTCTACACCAAATGTCAAAAACCATCAGTCCATTTCAATCCCAGTGGGCTACAAAAAAAGAGAGAGAGAGAGCCTTTTTCCAAGTTGACTTATTTCCTGGCATTTATTTCCCATTGAGTCAGACTTTTGGTGGGGATTGATTTATTGAAATACTTTTCAAATACGGGTACTTTTCACCTTATTCTTTAAACAAAATCAGTTAACAAATCGGCAATTAAGGTGACGACGATGAAATGGCGACAAATATGAAACTCGGACATGTAAAGATTTGTTGCCATTGTGGTGCATTTTTAGATGTCCAAAATTTTAGTTATTTGCAGGTTTAAAAATACCAATTAAGATGGCTTGTATATATTTTTGCGAAAACTGACAATTTCGCAGATTAGAGTCGCAGTTTATTCCAAACTAGAATTAAGTACGTTCTGATTCTGTCTCTTACATCTTGAATTTGATGTATTGCCCACATTTCCTTTTTTTGAGTTGGACCCCGATCATATTTTTACCTCGCCATCATCCATCCTACCACTCACATGGCATCCGAAAGATTTATATTCTGCCAGAAAAAAACGCTTGGACTTTTATATTCTGTCTTATTCTAAGCCTGCCTGCCACGTAATGCATGACATCTTGTTGCTGTAAGCACTTAAAGTCAAATCGTGTCCGATCCTACAATCCTCTACGACTGACTCACCTTTTGCCCACTTTCCCTACTGCTTTCACTTTCAAAAAAAGTTGAACAGATTTGAAGCTAAATAAGTAGCTTTCTTTACTCGGAATCACATTTGCAACTGTCTCTTTTCCATCAAAACAATCCTTTCGTCCCATTTCCGAGATCAGTTGACAAGAAATAAACAGATTTGAAGCTAAATAAGTAGCTTTCTTTACTCGGAATCACATTTGCAACTGTCTCTTTTCCATCAAAACAATCCTTTCGTCCCATTTCCGAGATCAGTTGACAAAAAATTGAATCAAAGTACTGATGGTAGTTGACTCAAAAGCAGTCATGTCCTGTCCAGTCAGTGATTATTTACCTGGATGACAGATGAGAGAAACAATAAAAGTGACAAATGTGTGGGAGTGATTCTGACATATTATTTGCCAATGCTTACAAGAACTGCGGGTAAATTCGCGATACGATTAGCACAACGTAAAACATTTCGTTGCAAATATCAGTTGTGAAAGTACTTAAAAATTTGCTTTCTCCAAACCAGTTTTTTCTATTGAAACCCTTCCATCTGATAAAGCTGTGTCACCAGGTTCAGAATTCACTTCTCAGCCTGTCATCCTGCTTTTTCCTAGTTGACTGAATTTCAACTCCTTTCCCTTTCGAGTTAAGCTCAACTTGACTTTCTTCTTTGATTTCAAACAGATTGGAAGGGAGCGATGTGAGGAGGGGCAAGTAAATCGGATAAAAATTTTAAAAAGCATACAGACTGGGACAATATCAGACAAGGTGCGTATTACTTTTACTGCACATTGTTGGCTGCTTCTTCTGCATTAAAAAAATTGCTTGATTACGGCCAAAAACACCCTACATCTGTAGTAATTGTTACTAATACTACAATCCAAATAATTATATAGTGGCTTTAAAACCAAACACATTTATTTCAATTTTGCAGTGATTTACGAACGAAGCAACTTCCAAAATAACTCATTTTATGAACCAAGTTTTTATTTCTGATACAAAATGAACCCTTCACCTTTTTCTCTATACTTTTCTTTCTCTTAGTTCTTTTCATGAAGTCTTTCTTTTCCCAAAGTGGCCGCTCCAACTACCTAAAGTACCTTACTTCCCTTCCTCGAAATAAAGTTTACTGCGGTGTCCTCCAGTCAAGTCGTGACGTTCTGTAAAAGCCACGCCGGTGATCCGATCCCACCTCTTACTTGACTCGCATATATGCACGACAGGAAGAAAATCGTTGGTGAAAGCAAAGTGGCGTAGAGGACATATGACAGTCAATAATTCCCTCGAGAATTTAAGAGAAACTTGGCCAGAGCTGACTAAGTTCTTTTTTGAATTGACTGAAGGGCAGAAGAGAAAGAAAGGAGAAAAAAGAGTTCAGCTCTTTCTCCAACGACTGGAGAAAGTGCAGCAGGTATTGTTAAGCAGATTAGGCTTAGACTGACTTGAGGCTCTTATGTTCTTACTCCTACACTTACCGATACTTGACGGGATTCGACTTCCACTCTGCTGGGTGGGTAACTTTCTTCCAATTTCGGAGACCTGTTTCTGTCCCGGGTATTATACTTGGTACTTATATGCACAGGTGGAACGATAAGTGAGGAGAAAGTTCTCACGCTATGTCATGTCCTGTCACCGGAGTCCTTAAGGTGAACAATTTAATTCTTTTATGAGACAAGTGATAAAAGGTAAAAGAAACTTGCTGCAGGTTACCTGCTGAATTTTCTTAATTTACCAACTGTAATAAGAAATGTATCTACAAAATATGGAAGGCAAGTAATTCAGCAAGTCTAGTTTCATGTTTTGTTACAAAATTTACTCCCCGCATTTCTAATACGACCTCCCAACCTGAACCGTCTCCTTAGTCGTCACTCACTGTCAAAATGGTAGGAGAAGCAGTTCAAAAACTTCAACTTGAACCCGGCTTTCCTTGGCAAACTACCCAATTCAGAGTCACACTATTCAGCAGACTAGACTAGAAACGTCAACCAAGGAACCCTTGCCTTTTAAATAGATACGACACCCGGGCATGGTATGCCCGGATGGACAAGTTTCACCCGGATAAAGTGTCTTTTTTTAAAAAAAACACCAATACTATTCCTACCGTGGTAAGTAGTGAGACACTTGCAAATCCAAAGTTTGCTTGAGAAAGCAACGTCACGACTACCCCTGACTTTTTTGACGGAAGAATAAAGCCCCTTTGGGGCCCTAAACATCACTTTCTCTTACTTTCTACTGCCACTTCACCACTCATAAAACCATTGACGGGAACCTAACAGTAAGTAAGCAGTCAAGTCAACCCAGTCTACGTGAAGTTCACATAAAGAAGTAAACCAGTCTCGTACCAAAGTAGCCAGCCAGCATATGCCTCAGGAGAGACAAAGAGGAAAGATTAGTGCCATAAAAGTCAAAAATATGTGGTATTGCTCAGACTTCTACTTGGTCACATTCGTTTCAACCTCACACGGTATTTTCTACCCCACTTAAGTTCTGAGCCAAAAATAGGACAGAAAGTAAAAAAAACACTTGGTACAAAATCTCCCGGAGAAAGCATGAGGAAACAGAGAAAATAAATATATATTTCTTTCTACCCATCTACGCCTACCCAGTAA
>JAAXNX010003056.1:0-11670 GCA_036491905.1 Folsomia manolachei
TAAAGTAAACATTAGAGTTTTTGGTTTTGTTTTAGGGAGGTTATCACGCAAAAATGTTTCTCACTACACGATGGATATCCTGCCTTGTCCTGTTGGTCGCGACCTTTTCCTTGGGAAGAGTAACGACGCAAACGTCCTCCGCGAATAAGAACACGCTTGTTCTTCTGGACAATCTGGCAATAAAGGAGACGCATTCTACGTTCTTTAGAAAGCTGCAGGGTAAGCTGGACGCCACTTTGATTTAAATTCTTGATTATATGACAGACTTCATTGTGTGATGGACGAATGTGACTGACAAGGATGTTGTTTTGATGGTAGATTCTGGTTACCAATTAACTTTCAAAATGGCGGATGACGCTGCTCTGAGTCTGAAAAAGTATGGGACATGGTTATATCAGAATGTCATTCTTTTCGCTCCTGCCACCGATGAGTTTGGTGGTGATTTGAATCCGGAAGCAGTGGCTGAATTTGTGGATTATGGAGGAAACATTTTAATCGCTGCTAGTCCAAGTGCTGGAGATGCTGTACGTGACTTGGCTGCAGAATTCGGAGTTGAACTGGATGATCCTGGCTCATATGTTATTGACCATTTGAATTACGATGCAAATTTGGATGCTGGAAAGGTGGGTTTGGCTTAATTTATATGTGATCGTGATGTTAATATTCTGGAAGGGTAATTACGTAAATGTGTAATTCAACTTTTGCAGCATACTATGATTTCCGTTGATCCTAAGAATTTGATTGATGCCGAAACTATTGTTGGATCGTCAAATGCAGAATCAATTTTGTACGAAGGAGCCAGTCTACTAATCGATCCAGATAATCCGTTGGTATTGGAAATTTTAACGGCGTCATCCACTGCCTATTCTTATGATCCTGAGAAAGATATTTCTGAGGTATATTTACTTTTTTTTACCAACTAATTTATTTTGTTCCAACAAAATTTTTACTTTTCCAACATTATTTATTTATTGCGTAATGTTGGTTGACTAGTATCCTCACACCGTTGGAAAAAATACCGTCTTAGTTGCTGGGCTTCAGGCAAGGAACAACGCCCGAGTGGTTTTTTGCGGATCATTGGATTTCTTCTCGGATAAATTTTCTGTTGCAGTTGGGCAAAAGGTTTCTACAATTCAATAGAATATGTTAAACTCACACATTGCAATCGGTTTGTGACATGCCTTATTCTTCACAGGGAGACAAAAAAGTGAAATATGGCAATGAAAAATTGGTAACGGCTCTTAGCCAATGGGTCTTCAAAGAAAAAGGTGTTCTCAGGTTAAGCAATGTGACACATCATAAGGCTGGTGAAAAGAACTCTCCTGCTGCTTACACCATTACGGAAGACGTCGTTTATAACGTCGTTCTTGAGGAATTGAAGGACGGACGCTGGGCAGGATACAATGCCAATGATGTCCAACTAGAGTTTGTTCGCATTGATCCCTTTGTTCGACAGACTTTGAAGAGAGTTACAGGGGACAAAGCTGGGGTTTATGAAGCCAAATTCAAAATTCCGGATGTCTACGGAGTTTTTCAATTTAAAATTGACTATCACAGGAAAGGGTACACATTTCTTTCCAGTGCAACTCAGGTAATTACTTAGTATATATATTTCGGTATATAATTTGCCACCAAACTTTTATAATTGATATTATCTTTTTCTCGTAGGTATCTGTCCGACCCCTTCAACACACTCAGTATGAGAGATTTATTCCTAGTGCATATCCATACTATGCCAGCGCCTTTTCTATGATGGCTGGAGTATTTATTTTCTCCTGTGTATTCCTTCATTTCCGAGACAAGGATAAGAGTGATTAAATTCTAAGTCGTTGTTGGTTCTTATATTAAATTGTGAATTTGGGAGTATGATTTACATAGTGTATGTATGCATTGGTCCTTTCGTGTTGCAAAAACGTTAACCTTGTTCACGACTCTATAATTGTATGAAATAAGTCTGTTTGGATACAAAATAATAATGTATTTGTAACTTCAATGGATAGGTGAGAATGTACTATTAAAAACAAAAATCCGTTTAATGGGTTTTTGAATATATTTATTTCTTCAATTTCGGCATACTGAAAATATCTATTTTCAAATCATAGGAATTTAATATAGTTGGATAACTTACCATTGAGAGTTTAACTACAGCAGAAACTGCTGAACATGACCTGAAATTAAAACAATTTCGTTGTGTACTCAGCATAAAATGACCAAAATTAACTTTCGATACGTGAGTATGCAGATGTTTTGTTGGAAATACAATCAAAATCTTCCCGTTTGTTTATTTACTTTATTAAACAATTTATTAAATTCAATAGCTAAAACATAACGTTAACTAATTAATTATTATAACAAAAACAACTAAGATCACATAATGAAGAATAGTGGTGTCTTTAAAAAAGCATTGCTGAAAAGGAATTTTTTTTTCCTTTAAGGATACGCAAAGACTGTAATTCAGTACAAACAATGCAACAATACAAATTAGGGAATTGTAATTGATTCATTAATATCGGCCCCTCTCCCTGTCTGCAACTGGATTCATTGATAGTTCTCGTCGAGAAAAAGGGGACTGTCTGCCATCGTCCATTCCTTGTGATTGGGGCCGTTGTGAAGATGACAAGTTTTCATAGATGGAAGAATTATTATTATTAGTAGGTGGTCGATATGCAGGTTCATCAAAACGGTTAGATCTTCCTCTTGGCGGTGAGGGAGGATCATCCATATCCCCAGACCTTATTGATACAAATTAACTATTTACATGCATTCCTTTTTATTTTTAATTAAATACCTACCTGTACATATGGGGTAGGGTTGGGAGGGCACTGCCCACTGCTTTACTCCCACTAACACCTGTAATCCGCATATCCCCGCTATGCTCATAATCATGGCCCAACATAGTGGTTTCACCCTGGCCTTGATTGATGTCAAATGCATTATTTAAGTCTTGGTTTTGCTTTTTTACACCCACGTCAGGCATATCAGGTTTTTCTTCCCACGAGTCGTTGGATTTTTTAACTAGTGGAGTGACCATTTTTGCTACAAATTCCTGCAGTTCAGAGTTTGACATATTTTGTCCCCCCATTAAAAGCAAGTATTTGGAAAGTTCTCCGGCAATGATGGTTCTGGTCGCAGACGAAAGATGAGCAACCAAGGAAGGTAGAAGCTTAATTTCTTTGTCGCTATCGGTAGGAGCAGGAAGAGGTTCAATTTTTGGGAGGGCGGGCGGCTGGGGTTCTTCTGATTTGGCAGAAGCTGCTGGAACAGGTTCTAGGAAGGGAGCAGGAACTTTTGGTCTGAATTTTTGGCACTGTGGGGCTTCAAGAATAGCATTAAGTCCGTAAACAGTCAGATTTAAAGTTTGTAATATGTCTCGTCCTAGAACATTTGAACGAATCTATTGAAAAAAATAAAAACCTTGAAATTAAAGCTGAAATTATTTTAAAACTCTGATAATACAGCGTTATTTGGTTCTTACCAGTGTCATAAAGCGATCTCGCGCCTGAAACAGAACAGTTACAAGCTCTTCGTTACATAACAAAATATGTGAGCCTTTGCTCTTTTTGAGTTCCAATTCTTCTGCCTAAAACCAACAAATATAAAATTAGTATTCATTTTTATGGGGAAAGCTCAAAAATTTAAATAAAGTCATAACCACCCACAATTTTATAATACTCCAATATTTTAGGGGCAAGGAAGCTTAATTGATCCTCAGTTTTACACATCAATCGTAAAACTTGCACCAAATCAAACCCCATAAAATCAAAACTGCCATCACTGCTTGAAGTAATGTCTGACAGTACACTGGTTCGGTTCGGTGGCTGAGAAAAAGGCGTTGTTACACTGAACTCAGGAATAAAAACAGAATCTTGGCCCTTGGCTGCCAATTTTGTTCCTTGAGCCGTTATCGAACCACTACTAATTGAGGATGTTCGTGTAAATGCCTCCCACGTTGACTTGAACTCTTCCACAGATATTGAAGGCTTTCGTTCAGGAACCCGGTCCTTTTCTTCTGCTTGTAGGAAAAGTTATTTATTAATGACAAATGATCAATTCAGATGCAATGTATTACTTAATATACCCTTTATAGCAAATCCGCTTGAAACTGACATTCCAGACGACATATTATTAAATTCAACCACACTTCCATTACTAGAATTGCTGCCCACAGTCAATATTTTGGGATCCAGATTTGGGGGAGGTACCGTTTGCCTGTCAAAGAAAACCCGATCAGGATGTTGTGGTGGTGCCGCCTTCTGAGGGTCGTTATTTCGCAATACATTCAGAGTGTCAAAGTCCATTTTATGTTTTTTCTTGATGTCTCGACTAAATAAATACAAAATAATAAACATACGTCAACTTGTAAACTATAAAAATGGCTAGTAATAACTATGAGTCATGTAGTTACATTTTTTCATCAGCTTCTTCTTGGAGTAAAGAGTTTAAGCGTTTGGACCAATAATCCTTCCACTCTGCTACGTAATTATGCGTGTCAGGATCTTTCCCTTCTTTTTCAACTTCCTGATATCTTCGTTCCCAAAATTCTGTCCATTCTGTGCCATAACGAGGGTGTTCTTCTGGAGTTGCCGCTAATTCTTTTCTTCGATCAATAAATTGTTCACGAAACCTGCAAATAGTTAACATTGAATTATAGTTAGTGCAACGCATTTTAAACCAATTGATTGGTAAGGAAGTAAAAAGCAATGTTTAATGTTATTAAATAAATAATTACAGTAATCAGTATTATAGACACAATGAACTTACACAGCTTCTTCTGCTTCCATTAACTTCCATTGTTTTTCCATTTCGTCAGTCCATTTCCCTTCAGCTGTCAGAGCTAGTTTGGTATGAAACTCTTTATTGTCTTTCTTAAGCAGTTGGGGACTTTTAGATTTTGTCCTAGATCTTCTTCCTCTTCTGCTACTTTTGCCAGGGGATCTCCTATGATGTCGATATTCTTCCGAGTCAGATCTCCTTCTCCTCGAGGACCTGTTTGGAGATCTGGACCGGGATCTTGATCTTCTAGAATGCCGCCTAGTACGGTCTGGAGATTTAGACCGCTGGGACTTTCTCAAACCAAGCGGAGATCTAGGAATTCGAACAGGAGGAGATCGAGAGCGTGTCCTCCTGTACAAATACGAAAACAAAATTTGATTACAATTTGACCATATAATTTTTCCCAGTTTTCCCACTACTTCAATTTTGTTGGTCCACTTTAAACTGGGTACTTAGTATAACCACTTACCTTCTTCTTTTACTAGGAGATTCTGATTTATTTCCACCATCATGCGGTTCTGGAGACTTGGTAGACCGTCTGAATATTTTTCCATCGTCGTTTATTGGAACCTTCACGCTTAAACCTTAAAAAAAGACAAATTCCTCGCTTTATGAATAATGTATAATGCGTTTAATGTTAGTGTTATGTAGTTTCTCCTGAACTATTACCATTAGAAGTTGTCCCATATTCAACCCTAGCCCCCGAAGATTCGATTTTGATTCGAGCATGCCTATCTTCACGTTCTACCTTAATCCTTGTTTCTTTTCCTTTGGAATCTACGGCATCTATCTTTTTAGATTTATGCGATGAGTCAGCTGTCCTGTTTTCGTTCTTCTCTTTCTTAATGACCGGTCCAGATTTTGGCGAACTTGAATTACCATTTGCTGGCTTTTTTGTAGAGGAATCTGTAGTCTTATCCATGTGTAAATCTGTAACAGTAAAAAATGAAATCAATCATTTAATTTAATTTCATTGCAAAATAATCAAGATATAATCTAATCAATTCAGTGCATACATAATACTATAAAAGTAGTAGTGCTAGAAATTGGTACCTAGTTTTCTAAGATTTTCTTTGTGGGTAATTCCGCGAACGTGAGTTGCAAGATCCTTCTTTCCAACAATAAGTTGATTACATAGATTGCACTTTGCCTGGCACATAATAAATGATAAAAGGTTGTTAAAAAGATGTATTTTATCACACTCACATTTCAAAGGTTTTATGGTGTTCAAAAGCACGTAAACATACCTGAAAGTTTTCTTTTTCATATAACGCTCCTGCCCGAAGATCAAACAAATTTCGAAAGTTTTGTCCAGTAGAAGTTCTAATCTTGGCTTGCAATAACGATCGACCCTGAAAATATCACAATTAAACATAAATATCATCTGTGAATAACCTCAAGCAATCATTTAGCACATCATGACCGGGAAATGCACACACAATTACCAAATTAATTTGTCTTTCTTTCTGACTAGCTCAATCTGTCTTTTAACTTAAGATTATATAATAACTATAATAACTTAAGATATTAAAATGAAACAAAAATACTGCACTACCTTCATTTTGCCTTACCTCAACTTCCTTCTCCATAAAATAAAAACTTACGCAATATTCGTCCACCTTGTCAGGATCACGAACAACTTTAGAAGAATTCCAACTCCGGTCCTGTGGCTTGTGACTAGTTGACGAAATTTCATGCACTTGACAATCATCGTCTCGTATTTCTGAGTCGCTGACATTTCCTAAAAAGCTTGTATCACTACCATCATCACTCCCGCATAAGGATGTGACAGATTCTAGTCTGGGTAACCTTGCATCAAATCCTGGGGGTTCTTCATCACATTTTGCAAACCACCAGGCACATTTTTCAGTAATAGCATCACATTTTCGGGAGAAACATTCTTCAAACGTTATCACCCGCACATCAGACTGCTTCTGCACCAGCTCAGTGACGGCAATTGTAAATTTTCCAATCTGTAATTCTGTGTGGGGTGGAATAGTACGGTCGCCATTGCTGGGCAATGTAGAATCACATCCATCATCTACTTCGTCTACTAGCACATCCACTTTGCATTCGCCAGCAACATTAGCCTGACTAGTAGTTCTTATATTGGGACTAGCAATCTTGACATGTTTCGGTAATTCTGTGCTCCTTGAAATATCGTTTTCGGCTGTAGTCTGGTTGGTAATATGATTGCTATCAGTAGTAACCTCAATTTCCACCTGAGAGTCCGCAACTGCAGCCTCAGCCTGGATGTCGGTAACAGGACCAGCAATAGCTGCAAGTTTTGGTAAGTTTGGAATATCCCGACCGTCTTGCACTTCTTTCTTATCTTCAACAGCACCTGGTTCTGGCAGAACTTTCACTTCCCAATTGTCTTCTGGGTCTGGTAAAATTTCAACTTCCCAATTTTCTTCTGTTTCCCAAGTATCATCTTTCCCTTTAATCTGGTTAGCACTGCTTGATTGTTGCTGCTGGGAGTCAGCTTCTGCAAACCTTGCTTTGGATTTATTCTTATGTTCTTTATCCTTCCTGGCTTCGGCAGTGGTACGGGTAAATTTGTGAGGGGGAGAATCATCTCCTACAACTTTTGCCAATGGTGTCGCAAGTACTGGTTTAATTGTTTTCTTTGGAATGACTCCCTCTGCTTTAGGAATTCTGAAAGACAACAATTAACAATATAAGAATAAATAAAAAACATGTCAAAAAAATGTTGAAGGAAGAACTTGGTAATAACCACACGGCTGTAGCCAAAAAATGACAAGCAAAGAGACTTATATATTTTAATATAATCAAGCAGACCATCAGCAGTGGAGTAGATGTAATGGTAGAGTAGTACCAGGATTAGTATTACTAGCATTTTCATTCATTTTATTTTCAACACGACTTACACGACATTTTCAACAAGAAAGCTTTTGAAAACATCTAAGAGACAAAACAAATAATTGTCAATATACTTACCGAAAAGATGGCATCGCTAAACACTTCGTCGGAGAAAATGAGCTCGTTGGCTTAATTGTGGACCATGTTGACGCAATTCTGCTCTCCGTTTTGTTACTTTTTTTGGTCTCGGATGATTTCCGCTTCCGTTCATGTTCCAATCTTTCAAATTTCTCGTCCTTCTCACGTTTTGTTTCATCCATTTCTCTATGTCTTTTTGCTCGCTTAATATTCTTGTCATCGTCGTCGTCCAGTAATGTTCTCCTTGACCCTTGATCGACATTCTCATTATTGATTTTATCAGGGGATGGGCTACTTTTTCCCTTTTGAGTCTTGGCTTGACGACTTTCAGGTTCAGTGGCAAACACGGTTATTTTCTCTTCAATTTGTGTTGTAATTTCTTGTTTGCCCGGAACCGGAACAGATGATGGTGAGATTTCAGTTTGCAACAAATCAGGTTTCTCCTTTGTCATATTATCACACTCGTGAAGAATTCCATGTCCCGGGTCCTGATCTATATGGATATCTTGGATACAGGTAATATTCTCCTTCGCAATGCATTCGTTGTCCGCTGTCTGAGGCTTGGAATCAGGCGTTGCTTCTCTGCTATTTGTAGACCTTGTTGGGTTAATGATGCCATCAACTGACGGTTTCTGGATTTTCGGTGGCAGGACTTTTTTATCCTTTTTTTCTTTGACTTTCCGGATGTTATTATGAACCAAATCTTTTTTGTTCTTAGACGATACGAAAGATTTTGTAGGGTTAAACAACTGTTGGTAATAAATTCTATTTTTTCTCTCATACGCATGAAATTCGTCCACCTTTTCATCCAAAATGCTGCAAAGGTTAATACTTGTGCTGGAAAACTTTGGTTTCGCATTCGATGGAGAAGGAATTATCATTTCTGAGAATTTGGCAGTGTCTAACAAGTTATACAATATAACACAGCAAGGTGGACAATCTCCTTCGTCTTTGGGGTTTGCTTTGCATTTTTTGTGAAGATCTTCGTTAATCCGCCGCTTAGACGTGTTCTTTGTTGGTGGTAGTAATATTTTTGCAACTTCATGATGAGTTGGAATACTCGAGGCTTCATTTTTCTTGGATGGAGTAGTTCCTTTTTGTTTAATTGGTGGTTTGGTTGAATGCTTTGGACTATTATCACAGCGATGCTGTTGAGGAGAGAATTTCAGCTTTACCTTCAGCCGATTTTTTATTTTTTCGCTAGTTGAAGACTGGAGACGTAGATCGGCATCCTTATCCTTTACTTTATTTTCATAAACCCTTTGAACTTTTGCTGTTGAACACTTTTTTCTTGGCGAACTTGTTTCCGTACTAGGAGCTTGTTGAGTTAACAGTTTTTCGGGAATTTCAGCTGTTGTGGTGTCGCCAGTTTCTTGGTAAGAACTTCGCCGCGATGTACTAGCACCATCCCCTGAAGTAAGAGAGGTCGTAACGACTTCTAAAAGCTCTGCAAATGTATGAGAATCTGTGATATCTCTGAACACGTCTCCAGCTACTGGTCCAATAGCATCACTGAGAAAATTTTCAATTCCATCGTCATCTTGGGCGTCATTTTCACAGAATGATGAGCTACTCGTCCTTTTCGATCTTCTCCCTCCAAGTGATTCTTCATCTTTAGACATCCTTGTATTTTCTGAAATCTCGAAAACCGTTCAATAAGTTAATAATAATTTAAGTGGATAAATTTATACTTTTGCATGCCAATCATTTTAGTGTGAAATCAACCGCAAATTGACCATATACTTCCCTTGTTCCCTTTTAAATTGTTTGTTTCTTACCGTTCAGTCTATTCACAAAATTTTTGACACAATCCTTAACCAGAAAGAAAGACTCCTTTTATTGGCATTGTGTGTGATTTCGTACATGTCATAATAATTAATTCATAAAAGTGTAATATTTGTATTTACGTTGGTACTCAGTGAGTTGCAAACCAGTGAAAGATTCAATCTTCAATCTTCAGAGTCCGTAGAGTTGCTTTATACGACCGTTCCGTGTCGTCAGTTTCTTCAGGTCGGCGTGCAGACTTCTTCTGCTACTTTCTTCGTATCGATTCTTCCTCTTCAGACTTCAAATAATTCTATATTGACATTCCAATACCGAACAGTGACAGAGATGCTTATTTCTGTCGTCTTGATTCTTGACGAGAAAATAGAAAGCAGAACTTGAGCACTAAATGCCTATATTCTGAAGTAAAAACAATACAGATTTCAGTAAATTACAATTAATAATGAAATAGACATCATAAATAATAATTTTTGATTCTGTAAACTATTAAAGAGATAATAATTATTACAATTTGCATAAGTCATGAAAATTCACATGTGTGTGCAATGCCAACAGCCACCAGTCAGAAATGGAATTTGAGACTGATGGCTGACAAAGTGACAAGTAAATGAATATTGTAATGCAATTTCAGGACCCGGAAAGACGCAAAAAGTCCATTATTACGATGGACAGCTTTGTAATAAAATACGACTCCTTGGGTCAATCAGTATCCTTCAGCCGAAATTCGATTTAAAGGGAACACAGGGAAGTTTTTCCGTTGCTCTATTTTAACGAATAGAATTGAAGCTTTTCTACGGTCTTAACATTGACACGACCTGCTAATAACATGTAAATTCAATTTCCGACACGGGTGAAGGTGAAAGTTCGGCAAAGATGAATTTGATGATTGATAACTAATCCTATTCAAAACTCAGTTTGGATGAAGCACGAAGCAGATACTCTCCCAATTGAATGGTTACTTGTTATAGACCAAAGAAATAAGTACACCACACACTTATCGACTAAAGTTAAAAAGGAACGCAACAAACCTGTGAATGTCACGTAATCCAACTGCAACTTTAAGCCTTTTCTTCCTGTCCAGCGAAGTGATCCACGCAAAAATTGATGTCAGCACAGAACTAATTGTTGCCAACTTACGTGATGAGTTCAATTTAATGTAAACATTTGAAAATCACAAATTAGTAAATTATTTCGTGTTTACTAAAAAAAATGCTTTTACTCGTTCCCTGTGAGCTTGAATTTGGCTGAAAGTCGTGATTGATTGGGAGTGAGTGTGGTGCAAGCGACCCCTGTCGGTTGCCAATAAACGTTCATCTCATTGTTTACCTTCAGCCTCAAGTTGCATTGTAAATCCCAGTCATATCAATTTCCACCTATTTTTCAATTTTGTGACTCATTTGTATGAAAAGATGTTTCATACATAATTTGGAATGTTTTTTGACAATGTAATGCAGAAAGAAAAGCACAAACTAGACAGTAAATAGTAAAGGATTTAGTTTTTTTAAACAAAGTACTATCTATTATTGTAATGTATGCTATATGGAAATATGCCATCATATCATTTTTCCAGTCCAACTAATAATACAATACAACTCTATTCCTATTCAGGGCTGAGTATTATTATTACGTGTTTACTAACTAAACCAAATTAACACTTGCATGTACACAAGTGCACATATAATTAGACCCATCCTTCTCAAATCAACTGCATAAATAAGTAAATGACCATCACCATGTTTAACGAGCGATTAGGACCGATGCTCATCTCAATGCCGTAAGATTTCCATGCTTTACTTTATCTTTATTATACAGACCAACTAATAAGGCAATCCAAGACCATTTCTCTCATTTATATAAACCGTGAGTGTGTTTTTATTATGCAGAGTAGAGACATGCAAGGCATACTGGAAAATAGATATGTTCATCTCATGAATATCATCATTTTCAATTCATCTGGCTGCTGGAGACCGTGCAACTGGGTATTGGGCTAATATACTAAAAGCAAGCTTGATACTAGTTCTTTGTTTTTGTCTTTAGCTGGCTGTATACTAGGGAGACAGATGCATCCACGCTGTTTTGTCTGCCCTGCCTGGGCTGGTAAGTCTGGCTTGTACAAAGAAGTTTGTGGATGCCGTCGGACTGGAAAAATGT
>JAAXNX010003057.1:0-11662 GCA_036491905.1 Folsomia manolachei
AAATATCCTAAAAAATGTGTGCCAAGCATGATTCAAATGCCTTCCCTGGAGAAAATTTTACGTCTTGCTTTTTTTAGTTACAACTGAAGCTTTTTATAAGGTTCTCAGGACCATTTTTTATGATATTGTAGAATCTACCACTTCACATTTCTCGAAGCGAGTTTAAATGAGACGCAGAATACTGTCACCCAGTTTCAAACTTTTACACACCACCCTACTGCAGGAGTGGAACTAGTAGCATTGTTATACCACACTGGCACGATCACTAGTAGGATAAAAACGTGCAATTATTGAAGGAATTCGATACATTAGTTAGGCAGTTTATTAAAGAAACATTTTTTATCTTTAAACATACACCATTGAATACAACAGTTAGTTCAGGAAATGTACATAATGAGGAATAAATCTTAGTTTTGAATTTCAAGCATTGGCCACTGACACTGCCTTGCGTAACTGAAGGATGAGCAGAACAAGTAGAAAACTAGCTTTCTGAAATTAACAAGACCAAGCCAAGCCCTGACATTTAGACATCCCGTGACGAGTGTCAGTTCTGTTGAGATTTAGGAAGTCCCTGCTTCATTTCCAACACTTGTGAGGTGATGATGCTCGGATAAAACATTGTTATCAGATGTAAGTATCATGTGCTAAATGAGAGTGATTCACTGCATTCAACATGAAAACCGTACAGTTTTTGCGGAAAGATGGATGGTAATGGTTCCTCTGACTCGCAAGTTTTTGCCAAGGAAGGAAGTCTGCCAAGTTTTTTACGCAGTTTATTTATTACCATCAACCTTTGTCATTATTGCATTGTATTGCATTTTCCCTGACTTCGCAAGAACTCGCACCTTTGCACAGCACGTTACGCACAACCTGCCAAGAAACTTGTCTGTTGACTCACACCAAATTGAGTTATCCTTCGCAAAACACATACAATTAAAACAAATTTGAATGTAAATACGTATCGCAGGCGGCTTGAAGTTGCGTGATGATAATTAATTAAAATTTCTTAAAAGTCAGTGCAAAATGTTGAAGGCGCATAAAAACGTAAACTTTGGCGTAATTCACGTATCCCTTGAATATCATCATTCTGGTGGAATGGAAAAGGAGATGGCAAACTCGTGAGAAAACAATTAAATATCAATCAGAGTTCCGACTGTTCCCTCTTTCAAATGATAATGGACACTCCTTTTTTCCCTAGCCG
Source organism: Folsomia manolachei (assembly GCA_036491905.1). Taxonomy (NCBI): domain Eukaryota; kingdom Metazoa; phylum Arthropoda; class Collembola; order Entomobryomorpha; family Isotomidae; genus Folsomia; species Folsomia manolachei. Next base: position 1,202 of record JAAXNX010003057.1, read on the forward strand.
ACAAAACAAATACCTTTTAATCCCTCATAACTTAGTCGACTAGTAATTTTTTTTCAATTCCTCCTCGTTTGAATAGTTCAAGGTTCTTAAGTCCGCTAGTAATTATTAAAAGCACGAATCAGAAAGGTAATGTGTAATATGATCTCCCTGTAGTTTGTCCAGGATGAGATGGCATGCAGTCTTGATAGTAACTACATATATGCTTAATTATTGCGTTATTACACTGAGACGAAATTCCAACTCAATCATCAACTGACAGGGAGGTAACCGACAGCAGTGGGCTGTAATTAATAAAGCTATTGACGATTAAATCGTCCGGATTAAATACCTTCAATTAAACAGTGAATAAAACCAAGTGATCCCTTAATTGTTGATGTTTTCACGTTTGCACACCGAGGACATAATTCATTACATGACAAGGCAGTGAACGAGAAAGTAAAATATGAATCATTTTCCACTGTTTGTTAATTTCCAGTTCATTTCGCAGTGTCTTGTCATTCAGGATTAAACAACATACACAAAGTGACGATTCCAAACTCTAGAGAAATCGTCCTTTGCACGGCTAAAGGAAGAAGAGCATGAGTAGAATGAGAAATATTACGCAAACGTCAGTCCGTTGTACATCCAACTAGTTAACTTCATGTACGTATAACCACCCAGGTTAGATGTAGTTGTAACATGGAACCCTTTGGCTTATCCCAAACTCAATTTGCAGCGAGACAAGTTGAAATTGAGAATTATAAACTGTCAAGTGCTCACACGAAAGAGAGTGGAGCTAGAGCAGAGTAAAGAGTAAACTAACCAACGGTCCAATTTACACAAAATATGATGAATAGCAATTTGTCCCCCTGAGTTGCTAAAAGCGTAATTTATACTTTGGATCCTGCCACTGATGCTGTGTGGTGACTACCAGAGAAACTTCATTTTCATTAAGTAAATCACGGCAAACTATCCAACACCCCATCCGTGGCACACTCGCTTAACTTCCACTTGTATGCAATATGCAAACTACAAGAACATGTATGAAGTCAGAACGTATTCACACAGTTGTAAGCGAGAATAATGATTTTTAATAAGTTTTGGTTGATGGCTCATCAGTCAGTTGTAAGATTATGGAATGAATGAGTGGATGGGTGCCAGTTGACGAAATGATGAATTTCAAGCCAGAATGACTGAACAAATAAAATCTATTAACTCTGGCTTGTAGTTAGTCATAATCCAACACTGCCACTTCCTATAGCTGCCTGAGGCAAAATGAGAACACAGGATTGAGCATGCATAATTAGTCAGTAATAAAACTGCAATCTAAGCTACTCTACAATATTTGGAGGTACTTTTGTTGGTTGTGTTGTGATTCCTAACTGGTTGAAATATTCTAAATTTTATTGTCCTTGCATTGCATGCATTCCTTTGTAGATCAGGTTATACTGTTTCTGTGAATACAAAAGAATGCAAAATTAAGGCGTATGAATGTAAGTTGTTATAGCAATTTGGAGGTACTTTTGTTGGTTGTGTTGTGATTCCTAACTGGTTGAAATATTCTAAATTTTATTGTCCTTGCATTGCATTCCTTTGTAGACCAGGTTATACTGTTTCAGTGAATACAAAAGAATGCAAAATTAAGGCGTATGAATGTAAGTTGTTATAGCCAAACATGTTTACGCCACAAGTTATCGTAATCTTGCGTCTCAGCCAGATACAATACAACTATTTGTCTTTGCCAAAAATTACTGTGGTATTTATTTTACTACACGCATTAATCCCTTATCACTCGGTCACAAATCATCCATAAATTGACAAAAAAAACTACGTACAGATTTTGTATTCACCTTGGTTGGTTGACGTAATGCAATCAACAAATAAAATAAAAACCTTAATAATTTGAGTTTCATCTTGCCGTCAGAGGAAATAAATGCATGCATAACAAATTTTTACGCACACTAATAAAACTTGGCTGGAATCGTTTTACAATTATTATTCACCTACCATGCACTCTCCTTGCCTCAAAGCAGTATTATGGCAGGATTGATATTCAAATATTAATTTAACCACTAACTAATAGCATTTGCTGGTCTGGTTAGCATTATAGAAAACCAGTTTTAGTATTAAGTGAAAAAGTCAAGATAACAAAACAAACCTCCATCCTCAGCGAAAGATGATTTGCAAACTTGTGAGAACAATGATCATTATTGCTGAGAGAGCCACACAGCAGCAAAGTCAAAAGTCAAGTTTGATGTTTTTGAGATGAGATTTGAGACAGAACACCCAAAGTCAATTGTTGTAAAATGAGTAGGGGAGAATTGTAGATTTCTAGATTGCAATTACAACAACCACCAACGAATCACGAGGTAATGTGGATAAAACTTGAGAATTGCAACTTTTCACACACTGGAGTAGATGTGAAATAATTACTTTTCGTAAGCTAGAAATTTCACGTTAAAATAAATGAATTTAAATTTTGATTCTTTCAGTTTATTTCGAATCCTATAAGGACAATCTTGAGTACACTTGAAAAAAGTGGTTTTTTATAATATGGAAAGTAATTAGTTCTGTATTACATATACAGATTTCTTTCACAATTTTAGCTTAATACGATTTTCACAATTGTCTCACTTTTACACGTCAATCCCAGCCTTAAGTAATTTTTAAAATTCCTTTTGAAACTTTTTCTTTCTTTGCAGTGTAATGAAATCAATTTTGTGGTTGTTTTTTTTTACTGATATGTGTATTTGTGTTAATTGACCACTTGCGTTATTTATCAACTGCGTTAAAGAAATTGTCACTAATTTCCTATCAGATCCACCACTATTTGTCTCACATTTAACCGAGTTATCCTCACAATAAAAACGAAGCAAGAATTATATTCTTATTAACAGACACTTGCGTAGTTGCAATGATTAGTATATGCAAGACTGCATTCCTTATGCTTTATTAATCAGTAATTTCATAGAATTATTTTTAGTCAAAATTTTTATGGGAAATTAAGAATATTTGTGACACTTTAAACATCGAGTTTTATGTGCAAGCTTGTGAGCAAGATTTGAAGGTCTGCGACAAATACTTTCAAACACTAAACTTATGCTGTTTGAATCTTCCAATAAAAACAATGCACTTAAAATTGGTATTGAACTGGTTTCTTTGGAATAGCCAAGTAAGCAAAGCATCGATCGTTGCACACAGACGGTTGCTTGAGAACTGAGAGCCGGCTGAGGAGAAGGCTTCATTTTGTTCAAGTTGAGACTTCTTTGGTTGGATTGGAGCAAGAGAGCAGGCAATCGAGGCAGGTTGGTTGAATTTGTATTGCACCACGCAACTGTTGGGTTGGAGCGTCTATTACGTTATGAGAATTTGTAGGATAAGATTAATTGTGTTTGACATNATTACGTTATGAGAATTTGTAGGATAAGATTAATTGTGTTTGACATTGTGCGCTGTTAGCTATGTAAATCGTGCATTTTTTTGCAGCAAAATACGTTGATGTCATTAAGAATTTCTTCAAAATTCACTCAAAAAGAAGCCCTAATATAGGAAATTGTTGTTTGGCTGGTAAATTACTTCTTTTTTGTTGTTGTGACTGATTGTTTGTATGAATCTCATAATATCGCTGCATGCAACCATTTAAGACAGGAATTCATCAAGAAAAAGTTGCAAATCCAATAAGTACTAGATGGGGATCGACATTTTTATTCATCTTCATGCATAAATGACTCACAGCATTGAAATGCCACAAAATCACTGTTTGGGAAAAGTACTTGGAGTTAAAAATTTCACCATTTTGCATTTTACATACTTATAAGGTTTAATTCTTAAATGTGTACCTTTATATTTGGACTTTGCTCTTTGAAAACGTGTTTTTAAAAATTTCCTACCTTAGAAATACCAATCTCAAAAAAAGCACTTTTCACTACTTTTATTACTTTAATATTTTAAGAATGTGCAAAAGTATTTATACACTTTTAATTAAGACCGTTCCGCGAAATCATGTTATTCACAAAACCTGGTTTTTGTTCGATTTTCAACGAAACATAACACAAGGTTGTCAAATTTAATTACCAAGTGCTTCCCAAACTCATATAATTGTTACCATTACAAATGGCAGTAGACATCCAACATGTTGAACCCATCACAATACAAACTTTGCTTCTTGAAACAACCAGAACAAAGCGAAACACTCAAAATAAATGAATAAGAATGGAAATGCAATAAAGTAGCAATGTTGTGCGTTTGAGATGTGGGCAGATAAAACAACAAAGTAAATAAGTACCTCGGTTAAATCAACAAGAAAATGCTGCAATGTAAAATAATGTGATGTGAAGCAGAGAAAACAGAGGAAGAAATTAAATGAATGTAGAGCATGATGATGAGCATCATACTCAGCACGCTTAGGAAAGACATCAACATAACATTAATACAAGAAGAATTTCCAACATCCTGCTTATTATTCTCGTCCAGGCGTCTAATAAAGATAATTCCATATTATTATTGTTATCCTCTGGATTAGATCAGACACATTGATACAATGGATGGACGAGGATTTGAAAATTCAGTGCTCAATTCCGACCCTCCGTCACATCTTACGACAGTCATTACAGAATTTTAGGGATAAGCAGACTGAAACCGATGTACTTTTTTTCTCCTTGCAACTCAGCTTTGGCGTCAATGTGTTTTTAGCGGAGAAGAAAAACTTCAAAAGATGTCTGACGGGAAGCGAAATTTACTGCAAAGTAATCTGGCCTCTGACGAATATAACTTTCAAAGTTTCTTTAAGCTTAATCTTTGATTCAAAGGTTAACACAATAACATTATCTGTAAGACTTTATTCGCGGAATTTCATAATTTATACAAAAATTTGGTTGAATATTTACAATCATAAGAAAATACGTTAAACAGGCTGGTTTAAAAGGCACGCTGCGGGTTAACTGTCTTTGTTCGTAATAAAATTGTAAATTGTATATTTTTTATGTCAACAAATTTTATAGCTTTCTCTCATAAAAATAAAAGCCTGCAACATATGTAGTGAGAATGCATTGCATTAAAACAAATAGTCAGATTTCACAGTTTTATTAGGCTGGCAGATGGACAATCGGTAGAATCTCGGAAAACAAGAATCGAGAAAAAAATATTTTTTCTATATTTATTCCCACTCTTTGATCCCTGAACCCAACCTATCTCCCACACAAACTTGTTTGACGTTTTATTTAAATCAAGAGTAAACTAGCGACGTAAATTACCCAGATTTTCATCTCCCTCCTTTTCGATCCAAATCCAAATGTTTTGTAACAACAGATCGCACTATGTAAAGTCACCTTAATGAGGAAAAATCCCCTCCCCTCCTTTTATCATCTTTGCTCGCGATGCTTAAAGTGAAAAAGCTAAGAAAATAATCGAACTTGGTCTCATTATTTACTGTAACTAGTTGAATGTTACTTAACTTTAACTTTGCTCCAACTAAAGCAACGAAAACATTTGGAGTGCATTAGAATTTAAATTAAAGGTGGACCATTGTATGCATTTCCATTATGTGCTTAAAAAAGTTTGTTAGTTTTTGAAACTTCACCTTGGGCTTGTCTCGTTCACGTGTCGTCGGTACTTATTTCTTTGCTTGCATAAATATTTCGCTTTGTTGTTTGCTAGTGAAAGGAAAAATAGTAATAATGATGAAATGAAAAAGAATCATTCAACGGAAAATGAGCTGCACCTTGAGGACTAGTTCTTACATAACAACTCATGACTTACTTTACTAAGAACAAAATTGACTAATACAATTCAAGATATGATCATCCATCCGGTACTTTGGCTGTGCGTAGCTCAATTTCAATTATGGAGTATTTGGGCTGAACAAATATACGAGTAGCAAAAAATTAACAACACCACATCACCATTTCATGACCACCAACAAATACAAGAACAATGTCGAGACGATGACCATTCTGCTTTGCTGGTCGTGTCGTATACGGCTGAAAGTTCCATTCCCATGAATTCTTCTCGTCAAGTAGGCACCCATCCCACCCAACCAATTTGAATATGTACAAACACTAAAACAAAAACTCTCCAACAGAGTTGGATATGTAAGTTTTCGCTTCATTCTCATGCAGCTTATTTAAGAGATAGTTTCTCACTCCCTCTGATTGTTATTTCCAGCCTGCCCAACATCATCACCACCAAAGAAACAAAAGATATCTTCAGAGCGAGTGCTAGTGAAGTGAGCAGTAGTAAGCACCGTGGACTAATGGCAATCAGTCAACTTTTGACAGGAACTATGTGAGCTGCCACATGGGAACTTTTATTTTACGAGGACTTGCTTTTGTTACTTGAGCTATTACATACATTGGTAGAAGTGCAACTAACTCGAGTCCCATTGTTTTTCAACTTGAGTGACTTTGATGATGGAATGGCATGACTTTGACCAGGAAGGAAAGATTCAAGTCCATTGTCAGCCGAGTCCTGTCATGTCAAGGCTGATGCTGGAGCTTCAAAGACAAGACAGATCCAACCAAGTGCACACTTCTAATCCAAGGGGTTCAGGTATCTCTGCGGAATTGGTCTTCATAATCTTTGATTCTAATTCAAATTGTCATGTTTCTGTATTGTTTGACACCGAGTCAAATGGAAAGAGTGCACTGGACTTTCTAGAACAAACTGTCAAACCACGGCATGCAGAGCTAAGAATGCACATCATATGAATCATCTTTAGCTGCATCTATGGACTCATTTCATGATATGCAACCTTTTAAACTCTAGGTCAGAATTGCGTTTGTGTAACTCAATCAAAATATGAACGCAGGAGGTTTGTATGTGCCTTTGAATGTGTCGATCTGAGGCTGAAGTGCATGCATTTTTTACTGAATAATGGAAAGAGTGCACTTTTTATGAAGTTGGACTTTCTAGAACAAACTGTCTAACCACGGCATGCAGATGCAGAGCTAAGAATGCACATCATATGAATCATGTTTAGTTGCATCTATGGACTCATTTCATGATATGCAACCTTTTAAACTCTAGCTCAGAATTGCGTTTGTGTTTTAACTCAATCAAAATATGAACGCAGAATGTTTGTGTGTGCCTTTGAATGTGTCGATCTGAGGCTGAAGTGCATGCATTTTTTACTGAATAAATAGATACCTTGTCCTGCTTTTTTCAATCAGAGTTTTAATTTTCAATGAGATGGTCGATTTCTCCAGAACAACTAGCTAAACCTTGTTTTTTTCACATTCGATTGGACCGCATGGTCAATGTGGTCAACATGTAAAAACAATTGCAATTCTTTTTTTACGTTTTTGAACAAAAACTCATTCTTTGAATGATACCCTTATCGATCCACGCTAATCGCGTGGTTTTGCCATTTGAACTTGCGTTGGCTTTACTTGTTTCATCATTAAAATCGATGCCAAGTGTCGCAAAAGCAATGTCATTGGCAGTTGCAGTGCATATTTAACCTGTAAAAGTAATCTGGATTGCTTTCTTTTGTATCAAATTCCTACAGTGAGGTAAGTAATCGAACATATACACACGATATCTAGGTGCTTGATAAAAGTGATAAAAAGTAATTACCGCTTATTTTTTCCATCAAGGTCAAACCTTTTTGCAAAGTCTTGATAAGAGGAATAAAACCTGCAGCTTAGTTTTGTGCGAAAATAAAATTTCATTCGGAAAAGGTCTAATCTGCAATGAAACCCAAGCTCGCAATCTAACACATGCATATCTGCTTTCATTTTAGCTTGAGTAGTATTAACTTTGTAATATTACGTTTTGCCACCTCACCATAAAAACACTCTACAGCAGAATCGTAAAGCCCGAGCTGATTTGCTTGTATAGTAATCGGTTCTAAATCTTTTTCCCAGTCTAGTGATCATTGTCACAGACCGTCTTGTTCTTTAAAGTACGAAAGAAGCATGTCAAACTTGGATAGGTCCAATATAAATTTAGTAAACGGTGCAGCTACTGAACATTTCAACAACAGGTCCGGTAGTAAATTGATTGTTTAATTTTGCACAACAAATTTAACTACTGGATTTATGTGTGCGCTTTAATTCTCTCTTTTTACTCAGTTAGAATCCCCGTATTGTGAGAAAGCAGACGGACGGACGAATCAGGTATTTAAGTAAGTACTCCACTTCTGGTTTGTGCCAAACCAGAGTAACTACATAAGAAAATGTTGACCTTAGCGAAATATCACCATGCCGGTTATTTTGTTGAGAAGGAAATCCATGATACCCGCTGACCCGAAATTCCTTTCATTTCACTTCTATTCATACCAGAGTCGGCAGGAATCAAATATTCACGAAAGTAAAACAGGAAACGTGTCCAGCGTTGATTGATGGCATCCTTATCACCAGAGCGAGCTTGCTTGAGTTCTTGTTGGTCCTTTCTTACTTTCTTTTCTTCTCATTGTGCATCACAGCACCGTCCAGCTCTTGGGTTTGGTGGTCAACTCCATCCAGTGAATGGGTTGGCCTTTCTTAATGAAATACAATACAGCCAGGTTCGTTTTATGTGGTGGGAACAACTAGTTGTACAAAAGAAAGGTCGAGCATATGTATGCCAACTAAAGTTAAACCCTTTCTCTTCCTCCAAGGCAGCAGGCAGTAGTTTCATATCTATATAAGCTATGACTGCCCATTGTTATCCTGACAATCCTTTTAATTTTCTCAAAACACGAACACTCTGTCTAACGCTGAGTGAAAATTAGGCCGATTTCTTAGTTTTGTATGTACATGTCCTGTGTAAAATATCAACTTAATTTTGTATGAATGCAAGAAACATTAAAACAATGCAATCTCCTCCTGCGTACCACTACACCTACCAGTGGTTGGCTACCACCTAGGGTTGCAATAATAAGCATAATATATTGAAATGCTCACTTAGCACTCCTTCCACGAACGTACGTGCTGCGGAGAGAAAGTAAAGTATGAAACAAAGAAGGAAAGGAAATATAGTTTACGAAAATAAGTTCTTTTGTTTACATATTGCTTAACTCATTCCGTAGTCGGACTGCATTGCATGTGAATTCCTAAACTCCTAACCGTATGGTTGGAAGGCGTGGGAGATGAGGACATTCCTAGAAACAATTTGCATGCTTTCATGTAGTACTTAGAATTTTGTCCAATTATGACTGAAGCAAGTAAATGTAGGGATGGTCATTGAGGAACAGAGATTGTGAGAAAATTTAGTGATGAGTTTGCTAGTTCATTTCATCACTTTTGTAATTCTTCTTTTTATTTATTGTACCTAGGTAAATCTTCTCAAATACAAAACCAATAAAACTGCTTTCCCGGAATTTATAATAATGTGACACAGTAAGAGGGTGAAAGTTGTTTATGTTTGGGTGAAAAGAACAAGGGGTGAGAGAAAGTATTAAAAATTTCAGAAAAGGGCGTTATTCCATCCATATTGTAAAATGAAGGGTTTAGGAAAAATAGACCAGAAGGTTTTAAAGCAAGCATAAAACTCACTTCATTCGAACAAATAACACTAATCCCTAATCCACTAATCGGTAATAAATTATTGTTACGTTACATCAGACGAGTAAGCACTTTTACTTCGAATCGTTCGAATAAATCTTTGCATGCATTTTCCCCATGCTTCACGTAACTTAAGCCTTGGCACGAGTATAAAGCAAGATCGATGGTCTTCATGTTTAAAAGGTATCATTATTTGAAGTCCACTACTGCATTTGGTATCTGCTTTTCACGCCCACGCACCATCAATACCATATCTGAAGCGAAATACAGATATTTAATGCAGTTTTGAGTCACAGTTAAATGGGATCCGAATGCATTTGAATGGGGTAAAGTGGGCAGGGTTGGGTTCGTATTTTTTGACTGGTATGACACCAACGACTAACATGGTACGGTCCATTAATAGTTGGTAAAAGTGCAATTTATTCACGCAGTGCCAATCCTAGCCAATGGAGACCAGACAGCACTGCTTTATTACCACGGCCATTACGGAATATCAGTAGTTTTAATGTACTTTCACTCCATTTTTACACAGGTGGACGCCAACTATGTATTCGGCACTCAGAAGCGTATTCCAGTTGTTTTATATCTGTATTTCACAGACTATGTATTGCACCGCATTTTGATGAGGTCTAGTTACCAACTTTTTATACAGCCTGGATCCAGATTGCTTCCATATTTTTCAAGCAGTTGGGAATTAAGTGTTGGAAGGTATGTAGGTAACTTGAGCCACTAAAATGTGTAATAAATTTGACCCAAATATATGAAACGTATAAAGTTTCTAAAGTGTTTTACACATCATTGGTCCTAGAGAAAGTTTGGTTTTGTAACCCCGTAGCACGACCATATACATGATAGTGGTTTTTATACATGTTATGTGGTAATCTACAAAGCATGAAGAAAATGGACAACGTGACCCCTTACACTACACCCATCGTAAATTTTACTTGAATTTAAGTGCAAGTGCATGGATGGATGTGACCGTCACACCATACCAATCGCG
>JAAXNX010003058.1:0-11659 GCA_036491905.1 Folsomia manolachei
TCTTGTATGAATCCATGAATGGGTCATTTAAAAGGCAATCAGTATGATATTACCAGTGAGCAGCCAGTCGTTGATAAGCCTCCGTAATGCCTACCCAACAACATGCTTATCAGTCAATGAGCTGATTGTATTCATGAACCCAGTCAGTCACATGGATGGCAAGCATAATAATCACGAGGAAATAATAATTAGCAGTTTGTTAATACTCTGTTATTAAGATATATTTGGCAGCTGAATGTCATTAAATAAGTTTCATTTCTTAATTAATAATAAGAAAGTAAACCGAAATACATAAAAATATTTGTCTAGTTCTCATCTATCATCTTTGAACGAGTGGGAGATTATTTGACAAATTGGTCAATTGTGGCCTCGGCGTCTTCCTAGCCCTCACCCTGACCAGATACGAGAGAAGAATGACTATGACCAAGGTCAACATCAGAGACAGGGCCACCAGCAGCCAAAACACCCAAAGTTCCGAGATATGACCCCAATCCCCACAATCCTTCACCCCCTCAAAACGAAACGGGTAGTCACGAAATATTGGGAAGAAAAAGTTCCAAAATAGCATTCTGCACGAGAATATAGCACAATTTATAACTTCCCTTCGAGAAATGTCCGTTGATAAGACCTTACCTGTCCGTGAGGAAGAACTTGTCCGTATGAGATTTCAGAGAGAGCACAGCAAACTCTTGATTGTACTCGGTGTAGTTGTTCCAAGTGAAACGAAGTCCGCCCTTTTCACCCTTTGGGGGAGTGGGACTGGAATATTTTATAAAATTACCCCAAATCTTCATCATTAGATCTGACATCTTCTTGTCGTCGTACGACCTAAAGTCAAAAAATAATCAAGAATTGGTGATAAAGTGTGTATAAGCGTCGATATTTGAGTTGTCACCTCAAATGATTCGTGTAGTTGAGATAAGGTTCTCCAAAAATGTACTGAAGTTCTGACTCGTGATAGGCACCTGTGGGTAAGAGAAAGTCAGAAAGAGCCGTTTCAGAAAGTGAGTCATTTCTTACCGATCCACTCTTGTCGCCCCATTTTAAAGTCGTCGACGGAGAAGTAGTGGAACTCGTAGAGATAGATGGGGGCAGAAGTGTGGTGGGAGAGAAGATTCATCTCCTTGATGCATGGAAAATGATAAAAATATACGAACTTTGTAAATATTTGCTATTGACCATTCCAAAAGAATTTTAAAGTTTTGAAAATATTAATAAAATTACAAACCTTGATGCATGGAGCTTTTAGACCCACGTCCGATATGAACTACAGATAAGAAAGAGTTTAGTTACTATTTGTCACATTACCGAGAAATAGTGAGGAAAGGGCGCAGGATTTTAGTGGTTCAGAAATCGATGATAGCACCAAAAAAAGTGTCCAAAGATGAACAGCAATTAAACACTTTCCTTGAAACTATCTACTTTGTACAATTCCAAGGAATAGGTTATATTAAGAACACATGACAAAGCTCTGCATCCTTTTGTCCGTTTCTCATGATAATCAAACAGGGTTATCCTTATTCATTTCGGCTTATCTCTCCTTTCATAACTTATTTTGTAATATTCTTTATAAATGAGAAAGTAAACAAGAAAAGAATTCATTTATCCCGAGCTCTAGTCAACAACAACAACAATGGAGAATGATGATGGATTGTTTGAAAGACTAAAGAACTCATCCCTGGCAGTACATTGTCCCCATACTGGAGACCCCATTATTACGATATACAAATCTTATGGAAAGTATCTCTACAAAATCCAGACTCAGCGCCTCTCCAACCCTGATTCCGTTATCTTACATAGCTTATCTATTTGTTTACTGACTTGTCTTCTAAATATTTTGTCTTTGTCCTATATTACTATCCATCCACAATACTCGGCAACAATTCAAATATGACAAGACACTTGGGCTGAAAGCTTTTATCTCAATCTGTCAATCTGCGCCTCTTACTTTCTTTCGCCAAGGATTTACTCTCATTTTTTCAACGTCTTTTTTTATGGAATTAAGTCAAAGCCAGTCAAAATCCGATTGCCTCAGCTAAATCTGAGCCAAGTGGCTGGAAAGCCAATTACTAATTCTCTTCAAGATGATTTTGTAGACTACTAAAGATATTGAAATTCTTCAAATTATTCAAAGAAACCCGGACCAGTTGATAAATAAATAGGAAAAAAGAAAAGAAAGCAAAACTAATCTGGCCCTGGAAGAAAATTCATTAAAAATGCCGACATTTTTGGGCGAGCGAGGTTTCTTGGCGTTGCTGGAGGCAGGCTCTTATTCCCTGGGGATGAATACCTCACACACACCATAGTTCTAAGACAATCAGTGCATTGTAGTCCTCCAAGCAAAGCAACTCATTCTACAGTCTTAAACCACTTCAATTTTAATCCTAACACTTTCTTTCTACTCTTTCTTCTATCTTGGTAGATGAATATACTTATGTTCTTATGCATATGCATATGCACGTGTTCAACGACTAGCTGGCTGTATGGCTTTCTTCATCTTGTCCAACTAAATATGAGCCACACCGCAGACAAAACAAGGAAACAGTACAAGCTACTCAATACCAGCTCTCATAAAAAGAAAGTAAGTAAAGAAAGCATACATCAGAGATTGAGGATGTTTTGCCCAAAGTGTCATTCTACACTAATTCCTGCTCGATACAAATACTGCACCGTCACAGAGTGGATCATGGCAGCCTGTAGAATAAAGAAAAACAGCTTTATTGTCAGTCTCTGACTTCATACGGTCATAAAGAAAAGTCAGACCACACTCAAATAGATGCAAGAAAAATGGAGAGAAAGTAGAAAGTGGGCTTTTTATCTACTCACCATATTGGCTTGGGTGACGGTCGGCAGATTTTCTAGTAGACTCACAACATCCACTTGAACAAAGGATCGGAGATCTTTAGTTTTTGTAGTGGGACCAACTAAAAATATATTCAAAGGGTTAGCAAACAGTCAATCCTATTCTATCCACTCACACTTACATTTAGTAAACCAAATGGTAACCTCATCCCTCGTGAATCCCGTCAGAATTGGGACGGGTTGAAAGTTTTTAGTCTTGATAAGCACCTCCGGAGTGTCCTTTAGGAATTTGCCACCATATTGTCCGTCAATCACTGTGGCAAACGCCAGACTGAGCCCATCCTCCAGTTTGGCATGCTACAAATAAATGGATGTCACATTAAATCAGTCTCTTTTATTGAAATTCTTTTCCTTTTTACTCCCTTACCTTCATGATAAGTGCTGGAGAGAAGTTGCGAACACAATCCACCAAATCATGGGTGGGGTTTGTGGGGCAGCCCAATTTGGTCGCGAGAGCTTCGGCATGCTTCCTAGGATTCTTTTGAATAGCCCACGGAGCCCTGGACAAAGGAAGGTCTGTGAACAATGGCAGAGGAATACATTAATAATGGTCATGGACTCACCCTGAACACCCGGACTGCACCGTCACGCCCACAAACTTCCCTGTAAACACAAGAGTCCCATTCTCAGAGAACATGACATATTTACAGAGGCTAAGCAATAGAATATCAGGAATTCCAGAGTCAGAGATTGAACAACAAAGAAGTCAGACTGTGCCCGTGAGAGGAATAAATGGAAGAGGACAAGTTTTTATTGTTGGCCACATATTGCTTACGGAATTCCATTACATTCCATTTCAACATAAAAATCATGACCAACTCTGCCACCATGTCTGGCTAAGTACTGCTGCGAGTAGTCTCCTACCCAGGAATCCTCTCCTGTTTTGGAGTACTTTCTCTCCCAAGTGATGGAGAGAGAGAGAAAGGAGGAGAAAGTTATTTAAAAGGGAGCGAGTGTGAATCCAGGATAAGAAATGAGATTAACTCAAACTTCTCACTCCAGCAGCCAGCCTCTCTCCGTAGTCAGACACTGATGCTCATTAGTGAGGAGGATAATTACACGGTCATTTGACACCACGTCTAATGGCCACATAATCCCATTACACTGCCACACTTGCTTCCTCATCTGTACCCAATGACTAGATCTCTGCCTAACTTCCTTTCAGAGTGGAACTGGCTCCGTATGAATATTTAATCCTTATTTCTTTAACCCAATACTTTCTCTTCGCTTACTTTCCCCAATAACACAGAAGACTTGCCTTTGGAGAGGTCGGAGAATGTGTGAAACATGACGGAGGCTGCTCCGGCACTATTCCCCACAAGTGTCACACGAGAAGGGTCTCCACCTGGAAGAAATATTCCAATATTTTAATTAAATCCTACAAATATGGCACACAAACTTTAATCAAACTTGAGACCCACCCCAATGGCGAATGTTTTGATGAACCCAGTCCAAAGCGAGGACTGAAAGGAACACAGAAAAATAAAACTAATCAAGCGCACCCAATTAGTAGCTGGAAGATCCAGTTATTATTACATTACCTTGATCCAACATCCCATAGTTTCCTGGCGCGGCAGGGTCTCCAGTGCTCAGAAAGCCCAACGGTCCCAGACGATAGTTGAATGTGACAACGACGAGGGATTGTGATGCAGCAATGACCTGACCTGGATAGAGTCGACCTCCATTCATGTAGTAGGAGCCGCCGTGGATGAAAAATAGGACTGGGAGCAGAAGCCCTGAGTCACCACTTCCGTTCACTGACTTACTTTCTTCCTTATTTCCCTAAAGATACAAACTAATTTACTTAACCAGACACCCGAACGTGACACAATACCCGGGTACAATTCTAGATTTCGGGCGCAATCTCTTCCCAAAAAAATTACAAGAGTCTCAAACTAAAGGACAAAGGAAATTAATTGAGACTCATTCACATTTTCTTTCATTCAATTGTCATTTCCTACTTGGCCAAGATTGCTAGCGACACGTTCATTATCACGGCATTGAGAGGATCAAAGAGAGTTATCTTACTTTTCCAGACTAATTCTACCCAATTTCTTGAGCCAAGACAAAATATTTATCTAATTTATCATAATTATTTATTTCTGGGGGTGAAATGAGATTGTGAGACATTCCAAAAACCAAGTTGTCTCAGCTTCTGGCTTAGTTTGACACATTTATGGGACTAGACTTTGCCGTATTTGTCNTTATTTATTTCTGGGGGTGAAATGAGATTGTGAGACATTCCAAAAACCAAGTTGTCTCAGCTTCTGGCTTAGTTTGACACATTTATGGGACTAGACTTTGCCGTATTTGTCTTGAGGACATGTAATTAGTGTGGTGGTGACCCCAGGAGGGTGCTTTGGATAATTTAGTCCTCCCTCCTCCTGACAAATGTGGGACAAAAGACAAGTGCTCCAAAATACTCACCAATATATTCGTTAAAAGTGTCAAAGGCACATAAATGTTGAGAGTGAGACAGTCCTCACTCATTGTGTAGGATTCCAGCTTCTTTTTCCTGACGGAGCCTCTCCCACCTCCACCCCCACCCCCTGTCTTACCCGAGGAAGATACCACATCCCAAATCTTTTGCTCTCCCGGCTGGAAACAAATGGCTCGGAAATGAGTCGCATCCAGTACACTTTCCCCCCAGAATTCCAACTCCATTGGTGGCTAAAGGAATCAAATCAAAATAATTTACCCGTCCAAATACCCACCATATTCAAAATACCCACCAGTGCCTGATTCTCATTCACAAAATGATTCCAATTCAACCACCAGCCAAGCCAAGTCAAGTAAAAACGAGAGATGATTATGGGACAAGGAAGGCAGGCATGGAGGTTGGTGGGTGAGTGATTTACAGATCTGTTTTTACGGTCTCACTCCATTATCATAAAATCAATCCACTCTTCTGAGACTGAGTCCATAATGTGCTCTCTCAATCCGGGGCTGCCACAAGTTAAATAGTTTTGTTGTACGAGTCAACTGAACAACTTGGTTTCTGAGTGGAACTGAAATGTTTGGGTGTGAGTGGTTTGGTTGGGGGTTAGAACGTAAATTCTGAGGATTTGACAGAAGAATTCCTTCCAACTCTGGGGTCTCAATCCGCATTCTTTCTTTTGGGACAACGGGAAATATTTTATTCTTCCCTTTTATTCCGTCGCCTCTTATTAGATTTACGGATGCAAATGTGGAGATCTACTTCCAAGTAAATTAGGAAGTCAGTTCTCAGCTTTGCCAGGATATAGGTATTCTATTCCTCCATCCACAAAATATGGTTCAACTCCTGACTTGTACTACCCGGGTAGAATTATATCCGAATTATACTCGTTACACAAATTCAGGATTACTCTTCATCTCCCAAAAAATGTCTGGAATAAATAATAAGGCTGCAGACGAGGAGAAAGTGTGTCCAACAGGGGAAATGATGTAATTAAAAAGAACTCCTAAAAATGACTCCACATTCCGAGCCCAATCTCCGAGTTTTGTGATGCAGACTAAAAAATTAATAAGTTTGCCACCCAACTTTCCAATTCTTTCCAGTTTACTTATTGATCTCTGTTTTTTTACTCTTTTCCTTTTACTCAATTTAGACTCGAGTCATCTCTCTATTACTTACTTACTTTAGTTGGATGGAGGAAAACTTGATCTTTGTTTAATAAACTTTCCATCCGGAGCTGCCACATAAAAAAGGAATAAATCATTCTGCACGACCACCAACTCCAACTCTTTCATCTTTACATCTCCCTCCCATAACTTCGGCCTTTTATGCTTTATCTTCATAAAAATGAATTCACTCCAAATTCACAAAATTCTGCATGAGCTGACGCCAATCTGCTCTGCAATGAAAACATGAAATAAAAAGCAGGTCCCACTCCAACTCAGTTGGACCAACTGCATGCAAATTAGGAGAGGAATATAAAAGACTTTAGTTTTGAGATAAACAGAGCAGAGCAAGGAAACGCCATTAGCTCCTTCCTCTCCTGATCTAGGTGGGTGTGGTGGGAAGGATTTGGATTTCATGGTCACAACGACCACACCAGGACCAAAGGAGAATGGTTGAATTGGCAGGCATGTGTGCCGGTTAGTTGGTCATGCAACTAGTCTCCACTCAAGTGTTCAAATAATGTCTCAATTCCCGTTATACATAAGCACATCTGCAAATCCTGCATAAACACCTCACTCAATCGCGCAATATGCTAAAATGAGCTTCATTTTGTCAACATTTTGTGTATGTCTATTCATGAAAGGTGCTAATGAGTGAATATGACTCCTGTCACAACAACCCTTCCCTCAGCACTGATGACACAGTGACACGTGCTCCATTTAATCAAACTTGTGTCAAACCCAACACTTTCCCAGAAATATGAACGGCAGATCACAAACAAAATGAAATTGGCCAAATTTATTCCGGAACCCAGACCAAATGACACTTACCCGAAATCGCAAATCATTGATTGGAGGCTGGGCATAGGGCAAACCTGAAATCGGAGAATGGCACAAAATATTCAGTTGCTAATTTAGAAGTGGGTGTGGTTGGGCAGTTAGTGAGTTACTCACCCAAATAGCCAGCTACTTGGGTGTGTGGTCCTAGCATGGGTGACTTTGGAATATTGTAAACTTTTCCACGAGCCGAGCCAAGGGGTGTGGTTATCAAAAGGAGAAAATTGTTTGGGAACCGGTGGCGGAGTTGATACCACACCCACCGACACATTTTCCGAGGAAACCTTGCCTTGAGGTTGGGGAGTGGAAGCGGCCTGAGCAAGGAGCAGAAGCACACCCACCACACCACCCCCCGTCATCATCACCATCTCATATGTGACCAACTAAGGTATATAAGTCCACTGCCTTATCTTATTGATGATAAGACTTAACCCCCATCAACTGCAGAAGCAGACGGATCACCCAGTCCAACTGTCACTGGTGCATACACACACCCAGGATCGGGGCAAAGGTCAGCCATTGATCTGGACAGAATCCACTCCAGAACAAGTAATAATTACACCATTACCAGCACTCGCTCCACAAAAACAGTTCAATTATTTCCTGTAAAATGTCTTCGTCTCCTTTGAAGAGTGTAGTTACTGACTGGGTCACTACTTATCCATGTCACTGTTGGTAAAGTAAACTTATGCCAACTATACGTGGGGCAGGATGATCAAACAAGTTTTTGGTTGACAAACGGAGAGAGCTGTGAACAGGACGAGCTTCACTGAGACACTGGTGCAGTAAAGGCTTGAATCTTTCAACTAAACGCCAAAGATCACATCTTTACTTTCTCCTTCCTTTCTCCGGGCTTTCTCTCTTCCTCATAAAATAGGCAAGACTCCGGGACCAAGGAAGGAGTGAAATTGAAGCGCATGCACGTGGATGGAGGATTAGCCAGGCACAAAAAGTTGTGACAATTATTATTATTAGCTCCTGTTTTTAATTAGGAAACATTCTTCGCCTTTTATTAGTCACGTATTATTATTCTCACAAATATAAAAGAATGTCATCTGACAAAAAGCGTCTTTAAAGCAAGATAACCGAGTGTGAACAAGAAATGTAGTTCCTGATTCTGGTGGCGTTTGCCTCCATTCACCGCTGGAACGTACATTTCTCCCAGTTCCAAACATTCTGCCAGGGTCACAGGTCGAAGTCCCAGCTCATGCACGACATAGGTCATAGTGGAGTGTGCGAGATTGTCTGATCCGGCCAAAGTGTCATGATGAAGTCCCACAGAACTAAGTTTTGTATCTGTGGCGTTGTAATGATTATAAAACTCCCGATAAGCGTCCACCCCAACTGATGGAGTGGCCCAGTCTCGAGTATCAACATTCCACAGAGCCAACTCATATCCAAACTGGGCCCTGACTAGGTACTCCATTTGAGGGGTAAATTCCCCCAAAGGAGGACGCCACAGGGTCAGGTTCACTTCCAAAATGGATCTCACTACCTCTGCCAAATGCTCCAGCTCATAAATCAACTCCGAATCTGGGATACCCGTCAAATTGACATGGGTCCAGGAATGGGAACCTAACTGATGGCCCTGGAATTGTTGGAAATCCACAAATTACTACAATTCACCCACTTCCTGTATTTTCCTTACTTCATCATAAATCCGACGAATTGTCCGCTTATAGCGGTCAAGGTCAGACTCGTAATTGTAGAGACCATTTATAAAAAAGGTTGCTTTCACTCCAAAAGTGTTGAGAACATCCAAAACCGAGTTTGTCTCAGGAAAGGATGGCCCATCATCTTAAAATGAGACATGAAAAAATCCAGATATTAATTTGAATCAAGTTTCATTCCAATTAAAATAGTTTGACAGTTGCGTCATTGCAACCAATTGAATATTGAATCAAGAGGCAGGCAATTTAATGCGGCAATTAACTCAATTCGCGAATGCAATAACGACACATTGACACCAAGAAATGAATGAAATCTTACCAAAAGTAAGTGCCACCAGGCCAGGTCGGGTGCAATTATGAAATGCAGTCTCTCCTGGAGAAAACTGCAAAAAAATTGCAATTACAGCGACTCCCAGAAATATTTGCATTTTATGTTTCACTTTAATCGAGATGATTCCAATGACTTTAGCGAGTGTTTGATCAATGCTTGCAAAAATGTCATGTGCTAATAATTGATCTGATCTCATATCTTAACGAGATAATCTTATCAATTTATTTTTCTTGGATCAATCATAGTCAATTACAAATAAATAATTTACTCCCTTCCAGATTGACAAGTTGTCCGTTAACGGGATTAAGTAGGATTATCAGGGGATGGCCACCTTCAGGGGGGTCCAACTCCACAACCGTTTATCTCTCAGCCCCTGTTTGGAAGTTCGGAAGAGTGAATCCGTCCCATGAATCCAGTCCATAAGTCCAGTCACTCCGTAGTTGTAATTGAATCTGAGACAATGCAATCAAATAAAAGTTACTTTTCCTCCACCCCGTAAAGACACCAGTGTCTTGTTTACTTGACAATCTGATCTTACTTGAGATGGTGGAAGTCATGAAACTCTGGAGATTTGAGGAGTGGAAGATGGAATCCGGAATGGACGGTGAGTGTTTCTACCGTGGCGTAAATTGCGTAAATCCACAAAAGGGCGAGATGCGAGTCCACAAACATTGAGCCTGTCCAGAGCAACATAATCAACTATTACTAGTGGCAGTCTCTGGAGAAATAAGCTCGACTCTAAACTCACTTACCCACGGAAATTGGGAGAACATTGGAAAAAATGTGTTCGATTGGATGAGCATACGCGGCTGCGAAGGCAATGGGCGAAATCCTAAGACAAACAAAAAAAAGAACATTTTAGAAAGGTCAAAGGTCGTGTCGTAACCTACCAAGTGTGATGTTTCTTATGAATCCTCTTGTAAAGGGCAGGATGGTGCAGGAGTCTATGAGAGTAGTAGAAGAATATCTCGGTACAAATGGCAAAAACGGTCAAATGAGCCAAAGCCGTGGGTAAGGATGGAAGTGTGTTGGAGTGAACCACGCCCCGACTCGTCTCCCACCAGAATTTGGCGGCTGCAAAGGGCAGAACAAGGAGTTGATTGAATCCCACGACCTTCAACAAATCCACCAACTGGGCTCCAGATATCTGGAAATGTGACTGGAGTCAGTTACCGATGGACAATGAGACAATGATTCTGCCTCACCGGATAAGTTTTGACATTTTCCTGAACCCTGAATCTCTTGAGGAATGGGGGTGGTCCAAAGAAGTCAAAGAATAGAAACGTCCCTCCAACCAACCAGTAGGTGAAGAGGGACACGAAGAAAGTTCCGTAGACGTGAAGATTAAAATCCGAACCCCAAAATTGGACCACCCAATCCCACCCACTTTGAAGGGAGGACATGTTCCCAGAGCAGGATTCCTATGGGGTGGTGGGTGAGGTTAGTGGACTGTGTAAATTGATCAGTGACACACCCTCGTACTCGCCACTTGGCCAATGTTTGCTCTGTAATTAATTTCCCAACTCATGAATTTCCCAATTTATTGATAACTCCGACATGAATTGGTTATCATTCAATACATGGCATTCTCCTGGCCTTATCTCGTCATTCATAACTACGATAATTGAGACAACGCAAGGCAGTTGTTACTAAATATAGAGAGTGGATTTAGGGGTCAAAGTTCAAGGCATCACTCCCAATTTGCCAAAGTGTAGCACACTAAAATTTGCAAAATTGCAAAAAAAATAACCACTTCGTTTGGCATGTGTCTCAATTTCCCCAAATCTCCAGCCTCGTCTGCCAACACTCATTTTTGCACCAGCAAAGCAACAAACAAAAGGAAGTCGGACTCAATCAGACTTTCCCCTAGTCCTGGACTTTTGCCCTATTTACTGAAAATTGGTCCAGGCTTAAATGTAACCATGCTATTTTTTAACGTCACCAAGGTCATTTTCAAAAAACAAAACACAAAAAATAACCTTAGGTGATACATATTATGGGATTTAATTAAGGGCCCATTCTATGCAAAATAATTCGGTTTTCTTTTTGTTGAATTATTATAAATAAGCGGTAGTCACAGTAAGTGATTAAAATCACTTGAGGATTTAAATGTAATTGGATTATAATCGGATACTTTGAATACCCTGGACTTTGGCAAGGGATTTTTTTTTGTTTTTTACAAAATCGTCATGGATACAGGTTTTTTTATATCAGCTAAAAAAATAATTGGGAAGAAAAAAATCGAAAAAAATCAAAGAACCGTGACCTCTGTTATAAACTAGCTGAAAACTACGTCTTTTTTCCTGATTATCATTTGGCAAAACAATTTGTTGAAAACTGAGGAGCATATTATCCA
>JAAXNX010003059.1:0-11658 GCA_036491905.1 Folsomia manolachei
AAAAATCTCGGTTGAAAATGTTTACTTCATAAAGGCTTTTGGGACAAGTTGAGTACTGTATGCGTACGATATGCACAAAAATTCAAATTGATTTTATCAGTTTGTCATTTTATTATCACAAAATATTTATTTATTTATTTTAGTTATTGAGGGAGGAACGAGACAAAGCAATCACTTAGAAGTTACTAAGAAGAAACCAGACCGACACAGCCACTTAAAAACCATTTTTAATTGTGGGATTTTGCGAAGAACAGACTTAACGCTGTCTTCACGCCAATCTTCTTCCATACTTGACTAGTCAACTAAATATAGAAAAGTATGAGAGTAGATGGGGGGATGGTAACTACTAACACTTTGCCCTTAGTGGAATCCGAAGCATTGGAAGTCTAAAACTCCATCAATAAAACTGTGATAATATTATTTGCCGTCAACGAAGGAAGGTTAAATAGAGCCGGTATCGACGAGGGATTACATGAAACTCGGAGGCCCGTTGGCAACGATTTGTTGATTTTATTTTAGTACTCTGAAACTTTGTTTAGGATTAACCCAACGAGCTCATAACATAAAATAGCATAAATTAACGAGTCCGCCAGTTTGTCTCTTTGTCAGTACGAGTATGAATGCAAACTTTGCATTGTGATGACAATCCACATTCACCTGCCTCATTTTTTTGCATTGCAAAGCTTACTCATGTGCATATTATGTGCCGCTGTTATTATGAACGTTACCTTGTAGTAAATGAATGATGCGAAATATGTAATTACTGTATATACTTAAAATCATCCACGTTTTCATAAGTTGCAAATAAGTCTTACATTATGCATTAATTACTGTAAGCATATGAGGAACATGAATGCTGCAATTGAGATAAAAACACGCAATTCCAAATTCCCATTTTCGCAGCAAAAAAACTGGACAATTACAGCTTTCTCAACAATTTTGTCTACATCGTTTTTTGCAGTGAAGGCTAATATTTTTGCAGACTTATAATTAGGGATTTTACACACGAAAGGCAAATTGGGATTGTGAAGAAGTAAACTACTCATTTCTAGGGTTCTTCCAGGGACGGAGTTACTTGTAATTAGTAGCATTTATTTGGTGAACAATTCGATATCTTTAATGCCAAACGTCGGCTACTTTGAAATGAGCCAAGCGTCATTTAATTTCTTCACCGGGTAGCAAATTAAGAGAAATTTCTCAAACTGTATTATCTCCCACATAATTTTCTACTGGATTTTGGAATTGTAGGGCATAGTGAACACCAATTATGATTTTCATGAAGTATAAAAAGGTTAAAAAACTCGCAGAATATGCTGAAACATTTGGTACAGCTTCATTCTTGAACAGCTAAAATGGTTGTTTCAATTTTGGATTGTTTGCCCTTCCTGCGGTCTGCCCTTTTCCTTACGAGACTAAGTGGAGGTGCTGGTTTCAAATGGAACACAAAAGAGAAACGTTTCCAAAAACATCCAATAAAGTCCTTCTCCACAATTTCTTCAATAATAATTTGTGGCGGTATGTTTCTAGCAGTCACCGTGCGGATGGGGCTGGTTTTAACGGGAACTGACCCGGCAATGAACCACATCACGTCTCTACTAATTTATATTGCTTCCACTGCTGCGTATTTCCTGGGAATTGTGACATTCTGGAATTCTGAGGAAATTGTGATATTCTTCAACAGTTTGATTCAGATTGAGGAACGAAAGGGTAACTGAAATTCATTTCATTAACAATATTTTTATTATTTAGCTGCATATTTTGATGTGAAGATGCATAGCAGACATTAATAATGTATAGCGGAAGTTAATTGAAATCTTGCAATTTTCAGAAGGTGTGATTAAGCCCACTTTCCCCAAGAAAACCTTGAAAGGTCGTTTTTCTTACATTTGGAAGTTGAATCTAGAAGTTCTTGGTGACTTAAAGGATCGAGAAGTAGGGCGCCTGATCGTCATGTCGAGCTCCGTTTGTCAAACTATGATGCCCCTTCTCATTCTTTTGTTTCTTCTGGAAGCACCTTGCTCTTCTCAAGTCTTTATTCGGTCAACTCTGGCAGATTGTTCTAATCATGGATTTCAATTTATCCCAAGTACTCTGTCGCCAATCGCCGTATTTCTGGATGTCTACTATGTCTTTTGCACATGGAGTCAGGGGTGTATCGCCATCGGATCGGTTTTCTTCTTGATGGCATATTGCATCCGAAACTTACTAAAAACGTAAGTATATTTCTACGCATATACGCTTAATCATCGCTATGATGGATTTTGCAAAGCAAAAAGTTTTCGTTTGTGGTGTTAATGAGATGGGCTTTAAATTATTTCAAGGATTCGAGACTCAGCAATTAATCATCAAGACCTGGATCATATAGTTGACAACGTTCGTTGTTACAGAGAGGTTCAACTGCTGGAAAGACAATTCAACAACATAAATCGTGGAGGAAATGTCAAGATTATGATGGCAGACATGACATTTCTTGGAGTTGTGTCCCTCTATTCCTGCATCGCTTTGCATGACGTAATTTCCGTTCCAATCCTTGTACTATGCATGCTTTTGGCGAATGAGTCTGTAATTTTGGGACAAATGGGTATGTATGGGGGTGCCGCGGACATTCACACAGTCAGTGATGAGATAAAAATGATTTGGAAATTCAATCGAAACATTCAACGTAACAAATTCCATCGAAGGCTTACCACCTCTTGTAATGTGATGAAAGCGCAGGTAGGGAATTCTGGAAACTTTTTGGACAAGACAACTCCTCTTGTCGCAGGTCAAATGACAATCGATCAAACAACCAGTCTTCTTCTTATGACGGGAACTAAAAATTAGAGAGAAAATACTAGGTTATTCGTGAGTTTAGTCGATTTTGTAGTAAAATAACTTACTTTTTGATGGCATAGTAATTTCAGTAATGCTTTGATTGAGGTTGGGAGACTTTAAAAAAAACTGTATAGAACGTTGAACGTTATGAATCTGGTCAAAATTCAAGACTATTGGTTGATAAAATCTTAGGACAATAAAAAGTCTGGAATTTAAAATTCTTGTCCCAAGATCCCACCTCTAGACAATTAAAGTAAATTTGTAAATAAATTTAAATGATGTAAATAGGGTATACAAATTAAATCTTAAATCTATTTCCGTTGTCGGAAGCCGGATTATGAAACAGCCAGCCCACTTTAATAAAAGGAAAGAACAATTAATGGGAGACTTGAAATTTCTTGGTGGCAATTTAATGGACGGAGCATAATAGTAACATTTTATAGAGGAATTTTATGTTCTGTTGTGTAATAATACGAGTCTATGGGCTGCATGTAAGAAATAAATAAAGTTTGGAAAGCAATTGGAAATAATCATAGATCTGTAATTACCCTAGTTCATCGTTTAAGGTTGAACTGATTGGGTTTATTAAAACTAAAGTTATTCTTGACCTTCATCAAGAAATGGCCTCAAAACATTTAAATGCCACTTTTTTGGGGTGTGGTAAATGTATGCTTAGTGAAGATTTTGTTGCTGGGTAATTTTGTCTCACTAAGAAAAACAAATCACTTCTAGAATCTAGTAGTAAAGAACCAGACAGACACTGATGTTTTGTCGCAAGTTACTTAATCTTTAATATCCATGAATTAAGTACGTAAGTAAAACAACGCAATTTAATTTCTATATATTTTTATTATCAATGCATGTGACTGCATGTTGAAAGAAATCAGTGTACCAATTCGTTTTATACATTGCAGCCACAAAAATCAACACTGAATTGAATCGCATTGCTTATTACATCATATAATATGCATTGTACGATGTTGGGGATTAAACATTAATTTAATTAGCACATTAATTTATCTTTTAAATTTTTCATGTATTGTTACGTATTTGCATAATTCGAAAAAAAAATCATTAAAAATAAACAATACTTGAGACGTTAAACTTAGCCGGAATTCGACAACAATTTTCAATTTTCGACAACAATTATTTGTATTCAGCCAAGTTCATCGCGTACTTGATATCTCGTTCCAGAGTAACCATTGGATCCTCCAGGATCCCGATAAAATTATGAATATACTTTTCCGCCTTCTCACTCCGATAAAATCCGGTTTTATTAGACTTCCATCCATCTATCATTTCCATTCGTTTTAATTTAGGATAGCATTCCGGATCAGTGTAGAATTGTAACAATGGTCTCAAGGAGCATGTTTTGTCACTTTTAATTAACTCCACCCATTCTTCATAGTCCACCAATTTAGTGATGTGACCAGAACCCAGCATTTTAGCTGCCAATCCGGGTAACTCAAGTTCTGATGGAACCCTGGGATTTACAATGTTATAAACATCGGACGGAGCCGACTCATTAAAAAATATTTTTAAAGACAAAGATGCACAATGATCCACGGGTAGCAAAGGGATTGGAACGTCGTCTCGTGGCATTATACCGGACTTAATGTAGTAAAGGTATTTCAGAAAAAAATTGCTTCTGTGTACGTCTTGCTTTCCATTGTTGGAGTGACCGCAAGCGAGAGGTAAACGAAACACTTTTACTGGGAAAGATGGACCAAATTTGGTCAGTGCACCTTGTATAACTTTTTCGCCAACGAATTTCGAAACGATATAACCAAAATTTGGAGCATGATCAAATTCGTTGTCGTCCGTCCATCCCTCTGGAACTACTTTTAATCCTTCGGGCGAAGTTGTAGATCGCATAATTGTTCCAATTGAAGAGGCGTGATAAACATATTTTGCTTGTCCGGTCGTTGCAAAAAGCAACATGTCCCGAGTTCCTATGACATTTACTTGTCGCTGAGAGTTTTCCGCGGCTACTTGATACTTTTCAACGTGGCTCGTTGCTGCGGCGCAGTTAAAAATGGCTTCCACTGTTGTTGACAGGGCATGATACGTGCCCTCTGTGAGTCCGAAATGGGATTGTCCGAGACTGCCTGCAACCGCCGTGACTTTGCTCATATCCATTTGGGAGAATATGGCTAAATGACGAAGGTGGCGAACTAGTCGTTCCATTGCTGCAGAGTCATCTTTCGCTTGAATTAAGCAAACCACAGTTTTTATGTGAGGACGTTGTGTGAGTTGCAAGAGGACATATGGGCCAAGATTTCCAGTTGTGCCGGTCAAGAGTGCGATCTCAATTTTGGACACGGTTTTTTTGGGTTTGATAAATGCCTCCGTATTGTCCCAAGCAGTCATTGCGAGTGACACTTCTTCCTTCACGATATTTGCGAAACATTCTTTTGTTTCACCATGTGCAGTAGTTAATTTACCAATTTGGGCCTCTATGACGGATACAATCAAACTAGTCATTTGGTCAAGAGTAGAGCATGAGGATAAGGTGTTGGGGATAACGCTTCCAACGCCGACCATAGCCTGGAGTGAATTCCGGAGTTCAATTTTCATCAAAGAGTCAAGATTCAGTTCCTTTTCTGGTTCTATTTCATTCGGAGTCTGTTCAAGTAGAGAGGCTAACACTGATGTAATGTGTAACTGGACAATGGAGGAAATCTTCTGACTACAACCAGTCGAACAGGCTTTATTAATCTCTCGCCAGAAATTTTCAGTACCGCTGTTTGTTTTCTGAAAATAATAAATGCATGCTATAATTAACCTGGAGGTTTATTTCGCTAGATTTATGTCACCTCTTTAGCCGGACCCGCTGTTTTCGTAGCGTCAAACAACGGTTTAAAATAGCACTCTGTCCAAGGGAAAAGACTTTTCCAAATGGAATGATTCCCTTCAACTGCCACAGCATTTGGAATATGGGATGTCAAAACGGCTTCAAGGGAAGCTAAGCAAGACGATGTCGACATAGGTGTGTAACCGCGTATCTTCTTCCCTTCCACAACTCCAACCTCACCCCACTGACCCCAATTTATGGAGGTGGATGGTCGTCCAGAGTTATGTCGAAAGGCTGAAAGAGCATCTTGGAATGCCGTGGCAGCTGCGTGATTGCTTTGACCTGGAGTTCCAGCAACGCCAGCGAATGATGAAAATAAAACAAAATGTTCCAGGGGAAGGTGGTTTGTGAGGAGGTGGAGATTCCAGCTTCCTTGTACTTTGCATCCGAGTACATTTTGAAATTTTGTTTCATTCATCTCTAGCAGCCCACCATCGCTTAATACACCAGCGCAGCTCATAACCCCTCGAACGGTGGGCTGGTTTGGACGGGAAGCCAACTTTTGAAGTAGATTTGAAACATCTTCGTAATTACTGACGTCCAACCTTTCTGTGACGATTGAAGCGTTGTTATCCCCGGAATTAATGGCTTGGATTGCAGCTTGCGTTACAGTGTCAATCTTGCTGCGTCCTGCTAGCACGACATGTTTTGCGCCTTTGGATACCATCCACTCCGCCACCTATAAAAATGCATTATATTAATCTTATATAAGATTGTTGGAAAGTTGTGACACCTTCCATTAGAAGAAATAATAATAAATGTATTCACCTTGAGACCAATCCCTCCCAATCCTCCAACAATGAGATATGTACTTCTGTCATTAAATATAGGAGACTCGGTTTGACCCAAGACTCTTGGAAAACTGCAAACAATCTTCCCAACATGTTTTGCTTTTTGCAAATAACTAAGTGCATCTCGGACATGTTCAGCTTGGAAAAGCGTGACTGGTAGTGGTTCAACGGTTTTACTTCCACCAATTCTGAGCTTTATTTCGTCTAAAATTCGGGTCCAAATCGCACTTAAATGATCTGACCCACTGAGATCTAACTGAAAATAGTTAATATCCGGACGAATTGCTTTTATTTCTGCGTCACTCCAAATATTTATTTTGCTGAGCTCTACGAATTTTGCAGATTTTGTACAAAGGGAGAGTGAAGCTTCCTTAAATCCTGGACCAGTGATGGAGTTGAGGACAATGTCGATTATAGGTTTGCCTTGGCCCAACGCCAGTATCTTTTCGGAGAATAAAGTATCCCTGGAACTAAATATTTGCTCCGCCGGAATTCCCAGGGCTTGGAGATAAGCGCGTTTTCTTCTACTTCCCGCCGTAGCGTATATTTTGGCACCGAGCTCAAACGCTAGCGCCACAGCTCTTAAACCGACACCGCCCGTTGCTGTGTGAATTAGGACGTTATCTCCTCTCTTGACATTGGCCAACATTACGATTCCATAGAATGCTGAGGAAAAGGCGACCGGAAACGTGACGGCTTCTTCAAACGTAAGATGTTCCGGGAGATGGAGTAATTCACCTTGTCGCATAATGGCAACGTTTGGAAATGGGGTTAGCGAATTTCGAGCAGCAAATACGGCGTCACCAATTCGTACTTTGGACACATCCTTCCCAATCTTTGTCACCACCCCGGCCACATCACTTCCAACGGTGACAGATTTCTGGTCAACGGCTTTCAAAATTAGAAAAATGTCACGGAAATTCATGCCAATAGCACGAATTTGAATTTCGACTTGATCACTTTCCAACTCGGGTGGAGTAAAGGGGATAAATACTAGGTCAGCGATGG
The DNA here is from genome assembly GCA_036491905.1 of Folsomia manolachei. Taxonomy (NCBI): domain Eukaryota; kingdom Metazoa; phylum Arthropoda; class Collembola; order Entomobryomorpha; family Isotomidae; genus Folsomia; species Folsomia manolachei. The sequence goes on from JAAXNX010003059.1 coordinate 7,468, forward strand.
TTTTTGTTTCTGGCAGTTGGAGACAAAATGGGGTTTGTGGTAATGAAAGACGAGGGAATGTCGTGGTCTGAGAGCGCTGACGAAGTCGGGCAACATATAAAATGTTTCCTCGAATTGCAAATAACGACTCTTTAGAATTTTCTTTAGCAGGAGACCAAATTTGAGAGGATATTATATCCGCTGTTGCCGTGGAAACCAGTTGATCTGGATCCAAATCAATAATTTTTACGGTAAAGTGAGGAAATTCTGTCATAAATGTTCGAGAGAGACCAGACAAAGTTCCTCCTGTAGGTTGAACTGGGCTTTGATCTCCCAACTGAAATATTCCACCGGTTAAAACAATCAATTTTGGTGCTGGAAGTCTTGGAAAACGAGCAGCAAGTTCTTGGGTGAGGAATAAATAACATTTCCAAACATCTGACACTTCCAAATCCTCCGAAGTTCCAAACATGTAAATCACTCCCTCCAGGGAAGAAGGCACAGAATTGAAGACCTGAAAATATTACAAAAATTTTCATCTATTTGTTTCCTAAACATTCTTTCCATTACAATATATTGATTGAACCTGAGTGACATCGTCCTTATATCCTGCTTGAATTTGAGTATTGTATTCATCTAATTTGTTGTAAGTCGAGCCAGCTGTAACCATAGTAACACGCCTCCTTTGGAAAAGCAGTGTGTCCTTAATTTCATTAGCTAGTTGCGTCCCATCAGAGAAAATCAACCAAGAATTCTCACTCCTTCTCATTGTAATCTGGGGAACCGCTTCGGCACATATTACTCCGACGCCACCATTGTACACAGCGGCGGAAGTGACGACATTGAACCCGGTCTTGTTTAGGACAGAATGCCACGTTGTTTCGGACACGGTACAATGGTTTGGTCTCAATTCCATATCCTTAAACCTCCAATATCCATCCAAGTGCCCCACAGTTATGTCGTAGTGTCGTTGTGGGATAAATGTTTCTGCCAGTACGAGTAATCCCCATTTTTTCAATAGCTGCCGACAGTGAATCATGGTCTGATTGAGGTCAACCGTTGCATGAAGAATATTAGAAGCCACTACGAGATGATAGTAGTTTGGTGGAAAACCCTGTGACTCGGGGGTTTCCTCGACATTAAAGGTTTTGTAAATTAGCGAGTCCCGCCAGCGAGAAAATTTGTTTTCTGCCTTTACAAAGTAAGCGGAGGATATGTCGGTGTATGTGTAGGTGAAGGATATTCCAGCTTTTTCAAGAAGCGGAAGAATCACAGATGTAGCACTTCCGGTTCCGGCACCAACTTCTAAAATCTGAATTTCCTTCCCACCCTCCCAGACGGACAGGGATTTGTCAATTACAGCTTCAATGGTGGCTTGGAGTGTGGCATTTAATTGTTTGGCAGAGTCTAGAAATGAGGAGAATTATTAAAGGGTAAGGCAATATGGTTTCTTTAACGAGTTTATCATACATACCAGCTTCTACATAAAATGATTCCGCCGAAGTTTTTGAGCCTGCCGAAGGGAAAAGGAGTTCCAGAGCACTGACATGTCCCTTAAGAATAGGAATAAGATTTGCAAGATAGTGGATTGAGTATTCCCATTCCCTGGTGAGATGACGACTGCTACACCGAAATGAATTCTACTTCTTCTGCCAATTCGTTTTCATGAGGAAGGGATTTTTTGACTTTGAAACCTTTGCCGTTGTCCAGTTTCAAAAGAAAGTTGTCTTCTGCAAGAATTTCCATAAACCGATTCACTATTTTGTGAGCTGGAGAGGCAGTAATTAATCCAAATTTTGAAATAATAAAATTCGCATCTATCTCAGTTCCTTGTGGGATAGTACCCACGCCTAATTTTGCCATTGCAAGTAAGATCCCTTTCCCAATTCCTCGTTGTAATCCTAAAATTTCTTCCAAAGGCGCCCCTTGTTCATTCGGTGTAAGTTTCACAACATCTTGATTCACTAAATTAGAAACTCTATTCAAAATTGTGGACGGAGTTGGCATTGGAATCCATTGTTCTTCAAATAGTGGTGTCGTTTTTAACTCCGACATTCCTCCGCTCAATGCACTTTGAATTTTCTGAAGGGTCGATGGCATTGTTTCCATTCCAAGCATTACGGCAATAACTTTTAGGTCGGCATCCAATAATTGTATTGCCTCCGGAGTTATTCGAACGTATTTCAAGTGTCCATTGGGTGGAGCCACCATCTCAAAGTNCGATGGCATTGTTTCCATTCCAAGCATTACGGCAATAACTTTTAGGTCGGCATCCAATAATTGTATTGCCTCCGGAGTTATTCGAACGTATTTCAAGTGTCCATTGGGTGGAGCCACCATTTCAAAGTGGGTCATCCCAGACGGGAGGTGGAGTGAATCAAAATCATCGGTGCAAGTAAGAACAAAACCCTGCATAACGGCATCAATGGTGATTGGGTGGCATATGTGACCTCCAACTGTGGAGTGTGGAGGAACAGTAATTTCAATCAAAAATCCTTTAAGTTGGTGCGATGAGACGCTTTGTACAGTTTGGAACTGCATTCCAAAATTATAGCCAAGGGTCCGTATTTGCGCGTAGAGCGCTGGTGATGTCATAATTGGTATCATGTCTGTAAATATTTCAGCTGTTGGTTGGTCAAAGATGACGGGAAGGTAATCAGGACTTAGCTCAGCTTGAGCATGGCAGATCCAGGCGGATGTTTTGGATTTTCGACAAAAAATTTGAGCTTTTCCAGAATCCTTGCAAAATATGGTGTGCGTTTCCATGGACTCATCTTCTGTCAATATTAGTGGGGCTCGGAACATGACATTCCGTACGATGAGTGGGAAGTTTAATTTGGACGCCATTTCTAGAAACATTTCAATATACCCAGCTCCAGGGAAGACGGCATGAGCACCCAGCTGAAATAGGAAATGAGTCGTCAGTAAGGAACATGTGATTCTAAAAATTAAAGGATACATACCTTGTGGTGGGACACGTATGGTACGCTTTTAAGGCTGAGATAGTTCACGTAAATTAGGTTGGTGAGTGGTGTCGGGAGATGGCATCCAATTAAAGGAAACTCGTTTTTAACTGAATGATTTCGGTAAAGATTTTTATTTCCGGCCTGACCTTCGTCGACGTTGAACCAATACTTTTTTCTCTGGAAAGCATAAAATGGCAGGGAAATCTTTTCACCGGGAAGATATTTGTGGTAGCCTTCCCAGTTGACGTCCACACCGCATGCATACAACTTGGATAAAGTGGTCGTCAAGGTTTCCCATGCTGAAACATCCTTTTTCATTGAGGGTAGCGCTAATGGTCTATCCATCCCGCTTTTAACATTGGATAATAAGAGTGGGATCAAAATCGGATGAGGTCCAACATCTACAAAAACATCACCTTGTTCCAAAAGTAACTGCTGCTGTATCCTGAAATCGAACACAGTTAATGGTCTGATCCGGCCAATAGTTAGCTCCACAATTGGCAAGAGATTGTCCTGTCATTGATGAAATGAAAACGACACCCGCTTTTAGAGGAGAATACGAGATGCTTTCCGCAAGTGCGGTGTACATTGCTAGAATTGGTTCCAAGCATCGAGAATGATAAGCCACAGATGATTTTAGCAGTACCGCTGTCACGCCAATGTTGCTGCAGTACTTTATAAATACTGCGATCGCGTTGGCACTTCCTGCAACGGCTGTTTGTGTTGGGGAATTAATAGCAGCAACATCCAGTACCAGACCGGTTGTACAACAGAAGTCATCGATAAGAAGTCCAACATCCGCAGAGGGTTTTTGAACAACGGCCATACCACCAGTTGGCAGTTCTGACACCATACGAGCTCTCCAGACAACCAATTTCAAAGCGTCGTCCAAAGATACCATACCTGCCGTCACAGCAGCTGCGTAATCACCCAACGAATGACCGACAACGACGTCTGGGAGAACTCCCCAACTTTTCCAAAGTTCAACGAGTGCATATTCCACTACAAATATGGCAACTTGACTCATTACAGGACTATCCAGATCTTTCCCAGTCAAAATTGCGGTTTTAAGATGTAATTGATATTCCAATTCCAGGATAGAACAACAGATGTCAAAATGATGCCTAAAAATTGGACTCAGTTCCAATAGCTCCTTGCCCATTCCTAGGTATTGAGTTCCTTGTCCCGGGAACATGAATACAATTCTATTCCTTCTTTTTGTTGTACTTTCGGATAGGGATTCGGA
>JAAXNX010003060.1:0-11655 GCA_036491905.1 Folsomia manolachei
CCTTCACCTCCTCCCAGAATCCCTAGCCTCTCCGGAAATGGCTTCTTTTCGTTCTCACATCCTCCAACTTCTGGAACTAGTCCAGATTAAGAAGGACACTCTTGAAAATAACGGGTTGGGAGAGATTCTCCTAGAAATGAACACCCGTGTTGAATGCAAAGATCCGGATTTTGCCCGTCTGGGCATCACGGAAACCACGGTACTCGCTCAGGCTCTTCAATTCCTGTCTGCTTCTTTTATAGGGGTCGTTGGAGGAGTAAAGGAACTTTTTTGGCATCTTGTGAACAATCCAGAGGTTGTTGAGATGATCTTGGGCGAAGCAGAACAAGCTCAGAACGGGCAAAAAGAACTGGATTTTGAAGGATTTGCTAAACTCCAGTATTTAACGGCTGCTGTTTTGGAAACTATTCGACTCACACCAAGTAAATCTTCTTGAAGGTCCATTAATCCAGAATATTCTTGATTATTAGTGTTTTTTCAGCCTTTTCTCGCCAAGACCGCATCCTAGTCGCAGACTGGAGACTTCGACCCGGAGTCACAATTCCTAAGGGGACATCCCTCGCAATATCTTTGTCTTCTGTGCACCGATCTCCGGAATATTGGGAGAATCCAGAATCCTTCCATCCGGAGAGGTTTCTTCCCCAAAATAAGGAGAACCTGGTTGAAGGCAGTTTCCTAGGGTTTGGGGTAGGATCTCGCCAATGTCCCGGAAAACGGTTGGCCATTCTTATGATTTCTGTGGTTGTCCTCAAACTTCTGAGGAGTTTTGACATCCAAAAATCGGACAAGGGTGGGAGAACAGAGCGAGCAGGACTTCATATGACCATTGAGCTAGAACCGTTACATTTGCAGTTTTCTATGAAACGGGACAAGCATAAAAACGAGGATTGATTTGATTGCAGTTTTGTATTTTAAAAACTTTAAAGTTTGTAGATATTCATTCCTCGTTAGAATTTTTTATTTATTATTTGTTCTGCCACCACATTGAAATAAATTTGTTCCATGCAATTGTGGGATAGTGATTTTGCAGATGTTTGGAACATCATTTCTGGTGTCACATTTTTGATACGTGCACAACAAACAAAATATCTGCTGCAATATCTGATTTTTTAATATAATGCAGCATTATTAATGCTGGAGTAAAGTTTTTTTATCATATTATTATCGAGTTAATCCAAGTTACACAATTTCCCTCAAATTCAAGGTTATCACTGACTTCCCAGTACCAAATTTCCATATGAATTGCAGACATTCTGGAATATAAAATGAGCCACAAATCCTTATCCATGTCAGTCCGACTCTTGCCGACAAATCGGTACAATATTTTCTAAAATTTACCAAAATGTCACACCTTTGGCTCCTATTCATTTTTCTCCTCTCCCCAAACCGAATTCAGTCCCAATTCACCGAAAACTGGGACTCTCCCAACTCCGACATTTTCGTGACTTACGCCACCCATGGCGCCGCCCACCCCTCCTCAGGATTTGACGATCCTGCTGCTACTGACTCCAAAGCGTTGCGCCTCACTCTAAACGCCCGTCCACCACCCGGCGTGGGTGGCGCCCCAGCCGCCGAAACCTTTGCCCGCTACCAATACGGGACATACTGGACCCGAGCTAAAACCGGAAACTGTTCCAATCAACCCCAAGCCGGCGTTGTTTCCGGAATCTTTACCTACTTTAATGATGGTGGTGACCGGAATGGGAATGGAATCCCGGTAAGTAGTCGCATTAAATTTGCACAAAAATTTGTAAAAATAATTTGCACATTGTATCAATCTATAACCTCGCCATTTTCCAGGACAACTCCGAGCTAGACTTTGAATGGCTCTGCGCCGCCCCGGAGATCGTTCACTTATCAATTTGGACCGATTACCGGGAATCTGATCCACCCCAGATCCGTGTCACTTATCGCTCCATTAACCTCCGAACTGGCCGAGTTTTGCTGGACTGCTACCGAGAATCATTTGGAGAATGTCAACTTCTTCCCGGACCAGAACGTCAGCCCCCCTCGGTCACCCCGATCCCGGGCTACGACTCATCTTTGGCTTATTACTGGTACGGACTCCAGTTTGAGGAGGGTCGCCTCCATTTTATGATGAGGGATGGAAATAACGCGACAATTACTTTGTGGGACTATCGCGGCTCCAGACTTCCTCAGGATGGGATGCATTTCATGCACAATTTCTGGCATACCAATAATTGGTGGCCGGAAGAGGATGATGGCACCGCCATTGAGGCGCCGACCAGTCCTGTGTACATGTTTGTGGATGCTTCGACCTTTACTCCGGCGTAGAATGAAATGAGTTTCCAATCCAATAAAAAATTATGTTTTGTTCTAAAATGTATTTTACTTTCCGACACAAATTTCTTTCAATTCCTGTCAATTTGGAATACAGCCACTAAAGTGTAAGAGTCGAAATTGTTTTCAGTTTAAAATTTGAGCGAAATATATTATTGGCGTAAATCTTAAACTAATCGATAACCGTTGGATAAGCAACTATTCAAATTCTGGCCAGCTCAAAACTTCAAATCCTTCTTCAAATATTTGCACATTGGATCCTGACAAGGCTTCAATTTCAATACCTTTGTTTTCTTCAGTAACATTGTTTTCCTTCAACCCGATGCTCTCCCAATCTTTTGCTTCTTTTGAAGTATCAGCACTTGCAGCCACGTTTGTTGCAGTCATAATATCGCCTTTGCATGATGACGACTCTATTTCCGACATCTTCATCGCCTTATAGGGTGGGATGGCCCAGATTGAGGTGAATGATGGCAGCGGATTCCTTACATCTTGGGAAGAACGTAACTTATCTCCAGTTACAGATGGAGCCAACTTGGTCCCAATTGTAATTGTACTAACTGGAAAGGTCGCAATATTACCCTTCTGAGGCAACATTTCCTTCAAAGCCTCCTCCCAATCTTGCCTTGTTGGTTTAATATCCTTCCCACTCGTGTCGTCTCCATTGTTCAGAACCCTCTTCAGACAGCAACGATACGCGTATTTGCTCAGTCTCCGGATCTGCACTTCCATATCAACCTTCGAATTATTTGTCAAAACTCCCGTCCCCTGGGTCATGACCTCCAACGTTTCCTCCCCGGGTTGGAGGTCCCATTCCGAGGTGACCTTGATGAGAAGATTCCTCCTCTCAAGGGAGCTCAGGGTGTTAAACTGGAGATTGGGCTCTACTCCATGATTGGCTTCGTTACCGAATTTATTCCAATTGTACAAGAAATAAATTACAAATAAGACTGCAAGTTCCGTGGCCAAATCAATGATCCAATCAGGTCCTGACTCCATTTTGTGCTGGAATGACAGTAATTTCGAGCAATTAAAAATCCTGACAAAATTAGTGGCAATCTTAGTTGCTTAATTTCAATCGCTGGAGATAATTGAAAATATAGGATTTTCACCAAAACTTGGGATTTTCAACGGGATACTTGGAAAAGTGAAGGGCTCTCAGGTTGGGAATGGCTAAACAAACCTAAAAATGGAGTATGACTATTAAAAGAAAAGGTTGGGTCAACATTTTGTGGCATTTGACTCAAAGGTTGAACAAAAGGAGTTGAGTTGGCAGTCCTAAATCAAATATATATTTATAGTCCTTTTTTGACCCTTGTCCTTTGAGGCTTCATCCAACTTTAGAATTTAGGAGCGTATTTTGTGCATACTATGCACACAAATATTATAGCCTGTCAAGATGGATGGATGAACAAATTCCAATTTAAAAACATATTCAACGGTTAAATTCATACACAATAATTTTACATCATTAATGAAGGAATTATTGCGTCATCTAAATAGCATTGAGTTGGATAGTGGCATAGGAGGTTGGGTGACCGGATTCCCGTTTGGAGTTCAATTTAGCCACCTTCGATGCCTGGAAATGGACGACTGCATCTCCGAGGATATGGAATTCCTCCAGTTTATGCCAAATTTGAACACCTTGGCATTATGTGAAGCACCTGGAGTCGAACCGCACATGGATTTCTACAACATAATTGCTGGGACTGACATCAATCTTACACAGATGCACAAATTAACCACGCTTAAGATCGAGTACGAAATTTCCGCAGAGGATGTGAAGAAATTGGTTCCCAAGCGTGTTGAAGGCCAAATTATATTTGGACACTGCAGGATTTCGGTTAGTAATCAACGTGATTACTTTACTCTTCACATTAGTGCTGAGTAATATCGTTTAGATCTGTTTGTGCGGAATGGAGGCAATTGGAGGAGCTGGAAGTCTACGGAAACCACCTCACGTCGGAAGGAATCACTGGGATTTATGAGCTAAGAGTGGACAATCGTAGCGGCACGGATTACTATGGCCCAGGTGCTCCCCTCAGAGAATTTAATCCAATTAACATCTCCTGTTTGACAAGTTAGTGTAGAACGCCTTGATAATTACAAATCTTTAGTTACAAGAATATAACATTTTTGGGTGTCTTTACTTCCTCAGATTTACGACAGTTCATCATGGTCAATTACACACGCTCCACGGGGATTGATGACGTTTGTGGAGGAAGGCATTCTGCAACTTCCATATCTCAATTATTTGGATATCTGCACAAACAAAACATGTTTCAGACGAAGGATGGAGAAAACTGCTCAACTGGGATCAACTCCTGACTCTGAAGGCGTCCAATGGGAACAGAGACTGGGAGGGTGCTTCAATTTTCAAAAAATGCGTTTAATTTAACATTGTAGCCTTTGTTTGATTGTTAAATAAATATTTTATTACCTTCGTCAACAAATTGTCTTGAATAATTATAAATGACTAATTCACTCATAATCAACCCCGCATGAGCACTAATCAGTGTTTATTAATATTTAATTGTACCAGAATTAGAATACATTTTTAACTTGACACAATTCTCATTGGATGGATTTTTATTTAATGTATTTAACACGAGAAACTTTAAGTTGTAGTAAAATGGCTAACAAAATAACGGTGCCACAAAAAAAATATGTCGAATGCTATAAAACTCGTTACATTTTCTAACATTTTTAAAGTAACGAAGACAAGAATTTTACAAATCCCTGGTACAAGTAATTAATGATTGGCCGATCTGTTATAAAGTGTAAAATTCATAATTTGTTGTACTGCCATCAGTCTAAAGTTATCACTGGGACTTTTTCCTGAGAACTTTTTGGTTGCACCGGACTCAATTGAATGCTAATAGAATTTCTCAAAGAAGGATTGCTGTTCTCCATAATTTTGTTAGAAAACGGTTGATTTTTAAGTTTTGGATCTTCTTCACCCAAACCGAGCTGAGTTGGAAGAAAATTTGAAGAAGGGGAAGAAGGTAAAATGGTTTTTGCTTTAAAATCACTTTGAGTAGGCATAGTTGGCATTTCTTGACGAGAAGTTGAAGGCGTTGGCGTTTTATGGACAACATTGGAAGGCTCGGAAACTATGGCGACGACAGTTGCATGTGAAGGTTGGGTACTTGTTGCTGTTGCTCGGTATTTTAAATAGGTTGGAAACATTGCCACCAACATGGATAAAAGGAGTGGAACAATGGATGGAAAGCCAAGGGCCGAGACATCCACCTGTTGAGTATGTCACTATTAATAACCATAATCCAAACAACCTTGTTGTTGAGATAACTCACTTGATCCCCCATGATTTGCACCATTGGCCAAGAAGAAGATTGAGGTTCTAAATATTTCTCCAATTTTAGGTACACACAAAATATTTCAGTCTTGCTTTTCTCTGCTTTTCCCAAAATTGAGGAGAGTAACTCTAAAGGATTTTCTGTTCTGGTTGGAACCGTTTCTATTGAATCCGGTTTCGGATGCAAGATCCCCATAACTTTTTTGCGGACGTCAGCCATTACATCGGGATGTGGGAGAGATCCGGAGCAGCTCAGTTTAAGAAGGAGAACTCCATTATTAATTTCATTGGGATCTTGAATCCTCTGCTTTTTACGGGGTGGAGCCAACAGAGAAACATCATCATCACTTTCTTCTTCATTGCATTCTTGAACTCTGGAAGAAATGGAGGCGAAATATTTACAAACGGTTCAAACCCTTAGACAGTCACTGAAAAAATGCACCTACCTGTCAAATCTATCTATAGTCACATCCAATCCCAATCCCCATGTCCAGAAGTGGACGGCATAATCTTGAACAATTCCAACCCAACGAAATTTCAGAGAGAGTGCATCACTAGACAGGGAAATTCCTCGGAAGGTCTTGCCACTAGAAGAAATATTGAAGACTCCGCCATCTCTTTCCATCTCATATCTGGTCCTCTGCCACTCTGCCAATTGTTCCAGAGTCATGAAATGTAGTGGAATTAGACTTGAAACTTCTTGATCCCCGTTAAAATCCGACTTTAGCGCAGTTTCCACTTCCACCTTGAGCTCCAATTTCTTTAAATATTTCAGTCTCGAATTCACAAAGTCCTTATTCAGCAACGGAGATGGGATTGGGACAAAAATATCAAAAAAGTTTTGTATCGGCACCGAACTCCCGAGTCGCAGCAGAGTTTGATGACAGGCCGACTGAAATGCGACTAGAGTAAGGCCACTGGTCGGTAGAGAAACATTAAAATCCAGACAGAACGGGTCCTGAACACACATTTCGGAAAAAGTCCTTAAACTCCGTCGAATAAACGAAGGAATGTTGGGATTTCCATGAAAATGAGATTTCAGAACAAATTCTGCCGTCAGCGTCGAAAGGAAATGTGTGGAAAAGTTGGCGTTGGCGTAAAAGTTACAAAATCCTCGAAACAAGTTAAATATTATCGTATCCTTCCGAGGGGAAGCGTAATATTCCTGCGGATCCTGGGATGACGGGTAAGTTGCCCGGATTTGTTGAAGATTAGTAGCGAATCCAGTGTCCCAACCTGGAAGAAAGACACAGAAAATATTATTCTGACCCATAAAAAATCCATAATTAAATCCTCACCATTATAAACATGCCGACCCTCCTCCCCTCTCCGTCTCTGCCCCCTCTCCAGCATCTTAACCTGCTCCACACTCGGTACAATTCCCTCCCTCGCCAAAAACACGAGAGCCATCAGCGCCAGCGTATAATTCTTGATAAGACTCGACCCACTAAACTCATTCCACTTCGCCCAATACTTGACCAACACGATGAGCGGTTGCACGACGGGATGTAGTTCCCGAAATAGTTTGAGTAGATCGGAATTCCTCAGTGCAATCATATTATGGAAAGAAATATCCCCACAAATTCCAGTCTCCTCATGGACAAACTTAACAATCGGAACTTTAGCTTGGGGGATGGGTACAATCTCCGTAAACATCGGTATGGACCCTCCATCCCATTCATCAACCGTGTAAGCTGACCGCAGCAGTCGGACAACTTTGTTGAGTAGATTTCTTGGTCCCTGATTTGACTCGGATTCAAAATAAATATCTAGATCACTCCCAAAATCACCCAGGCCCGTTAAAAATGAGCCAAATGGATGCAATAAGCCTCTCGGATATCCGGGTACAAGGGTTGAATGAAGGTCAGCCAGGACTAGATGACGATTTTCGATTTCCAGAGAAGAAAGTGGGATGGCTAGGAACCATTCTTGAAATTGTTGAGGGAGGGGCAGAGAGCAAAACGGGAGGAAATGGGGATCCTCGACGAGATCTTCGGGTTTTGAGATGTAGTCGCGGAAGAGGTGCAGATAAGCACTGGACGCTTGAGGGGGTTGTGGAGGTGTAGGTAACAAGGCGACACCAAAATTGTTAGAGTTGGATCGGTATCCTGAATTAATTATAATTATGATTCAATTAAGACTCACTTAATTTAAAGCCAATTTAAAAACTAAATATTAGTCAATTCACCTCCACCTCGATGACGACGTCCACCGCGGCTGGTGACCGTCCCAATTGCATAGTGTGGATTAAATAAGTAGTTATTTCCGTCCATTTTCCATCCTCATTGAACACATTCAATTTATTGCTTGCTTGACCAGATCCACCACCCAAAAGATAACCTATCCATCCGTCAACAAAACAAGAGATAACCATTCATATTGGGGTAATTATTTAGTTAAATAAACCAGCAAATATTAAATTGTTACCTTTTTCGACAAAAACAGAGCACCAACCAGTTGCTGTTTGTTTATTCTCAATTCTCAGTCAGCTGGCCGTTTTTTATTGAACAACACTTTCCTAGTCACAACTCACATGCAGACCATGAGCCAATGTTTAATTCCTGATAAGTGAGTGTCGTCTAATTCTTCAAATTCTTGATAAGACACTTATCCACATTTTCTTAATTTTTGTGAATTTACTAAATTACTACCATATTCTTTGGTCACGTCACGGGGCGTAGAGCAAGGAATCCAGCGCTAATTTCAAACACATTCCCACGACTCTCATCTGGAATTTATTTTTGAGCAATTAAATTTAAAATCAAATCCAAGAAATTTAATAACTTCCCAATAAATCCAGTTTTGGACACCACACCAGGTAAGGTCAAGGTCAGACACTACAACTAGTGACCTCCTTTTATTCCGTAGTTGTCGAATTTAGAAGGAAGGCTGACTCGTCATTCAATTAATTTTCTGTGTCCTCTATTCCAGTCCTTGTCAAGGTCGCGGTTACTCTTTAAAAGTTCGAAATGGCATCCGAAACCGACAAATTGGCTGCGGAAATCGCCCAGTTAAGGAAAGACCTCAGCGCATCCGTTGCAACAAGATCCGAGATCAGCGACAAGTTGATAAAGTCCCAAGCGGAAAATGTCAATTTAAAGAAAGACATCCAAGTTCTCGAGAACACGATGGGGGAACATGACGTCAACCGCCAGGAGTGGGAGGCAACCTTGGATAAAAGACTGAAGGTTGTGGAGGATCGTGAAAAAGATGCAACACGTCGAGAAAAGGCTGCCGAAGAAAATGCCAAGGTGGGCGCAAAGGTGAACAACGACATGCTTGGGAGGCAGCACGACGCCAGAGGTATTTTAAAGAGTTCTTTAAAAAGCTTTAATTTGTGAAGGACATTGAAATAATTGCTCTTTTTTCGTAGAACTTGGGCTTGCCGTCAACGCAGTTAAAGGAACGGCAAGAAGTATCCTGAGTGTTTTGAAGGAAGGACTAAATACCTTGCGAGCGGCTGGCGTACTTTCTCCGGAGTCGTTGGCGTCCATGTTTGAAACAATGGTGGCTACCAAGTTATCCAATGAGGTACTGGAAAGAAAAGAGACGGACCAAGCCGAACTCTTTCTGGCACAACAGGCCGAATTGGATTATGAATGGTCCGAGGTGAGGAAAAAGAAGGAAGAGCTGGAAGTCCAGGAGGGAAGATTGTTTAGCAAAGAAGAGGAGCTGGTCGTCCGAGAGGGAAGATTAATCAAGAAACAAGAAGAGCTAGTCACCCGGGAGGGAGGATTATTGAATGAGCTGGTCGTCCGGAAGGAAAGAGTGGTTAAGAAAGAGGAAGAGCTTGCAATTAAGGAGAAGGCTTTGGATACGGCGCATGGTGAGAGATCAATCTTAGTAATCTTACAATTAGACGAATTGAATTTGTCAGTAATTAGCAATAATTAATAATCACGGATTCCTTTTCATTTCCAGAGGTGATTGCTGATGCAGAGAATTACATGTTGGAAGTGGCTGAGAAGGATGAGCAAATTAAAAAGGCTGCCGAAGAGGTCAACATGTTATCGGCAAGCTTGACGGAGCGGGAGGCGGAGGCCTTTGTTAAAGAAGAGGCTTTGAAGCTGCGTGGTAAAGAATTGGAGGAAGGAGTTGAAAAAATCAGGAAGTTATCCGCAAGTCTGACTGGAATTAGATCCGATTTGCTAAATCAATCAGAGAATTTGAAGGGATTCGAGGAACGACTTGCAAAAGCACGTAAGTTTTGCCTAAAAATAGTAATGGAATGGAGTTGTTCGGATTGTTCTAGTAAACTGCTGATAAATTTTATTTGTAGATAATAAACATCAGAAACGAAAACCAACACCCTCCTCGTCCTCATACTACTCTCAAGTTCTTGCTGATGTGCTTGTCAACCATGAAGAGGGACGCCAACCCGTCCTCATATCACTCTCAAATGTTCGTTGATTTGCTCTCCTCCATGAAAATGATTCACTCTGCTAATATTCGAAAACCAAGCAGAAAACGTGAGGATTTTATTGGCTCCGCTGCTAACTACGGACTTGAGGCTGCTGGCAAAAATGGTGACGGTCTTACTATTAAGGAAGAAACAAAGGAACATATTTCACAACAGTCCGAAAGAAAACTACGACGAGAAATTGTAAGGACAATAATTATAACATGACGAAATAGACTTATAATTATTATTATTATTAAATTTCAGGTATGGGATTGATAAGAAGGAAAGGGAGCAGGAACGGAAACGAGTCCGATACGATTCAATACTCCTGCATTTGTGTGTTTTTTCTATTCTAAGCAGTGAATCTTCTTTCGACACTAATTATTAATACTTATCTTACTCTTCCGACTTATCTTCTTGATAAAGATGGAAGCGCATTGGTATCTTCACCTTGATTTTTGTTACATTCAAAATTTGTTATGTTATGTTGGTTTTTTAGTTTGGTAAAATAAATTACACAATGCCTTATCTTTATCTGGTGACGGTAAAGTCCCTTTATTTCTTTTAAATAATTGAATTGCACCTTCAAAAGTGAACTTGTAAAACTGGAACCAGGTTTCTCCAAGATAAAGCATTCAAATTAACTATTCCATGTGTTCAAATACTCGTCTGCTAAACAATTCAAACAAAATTGAACATAGTTTTCACCGGAAATTCTACTTGGTCCTCTAAACATTTATTATTTATTACACTCAACGATTTAGCATGACTTCTGACAATTGCGACATTTCAAATTCCTGAAAATAAATCCACGCTGCATCCTGCGACAAAAGGCACCTTGCATTAATGCAAACAAAACAGCCCTGAATTTTTTTGGGCTTTTCTTGCCACAACAGTTCAGTCCACTGAAGACCATTTCTTGATTAATTTACTTTCTGACAGAGAATGACGTTATTTTTGCAAGTATTCCTTCCCCCATTTAAACGTCATTTGGCATAAAATTCTATAAATGCCTAGTGTTCGAATGGGACGAGAAACAGAGACAAATCATCATCAACCAAACTACGCCGAGTTTCCATCCAACTTTGGACAATTCTTGAAGCAGCTTACATTGGTTTCCAAATAACTACTTTATATGTACCTGGGAAGCCACGCCTTGGTAGATAAGCTGGACGGTGTGCTAATCACGATCCTTTTTTCTAATTGGTTTTTTATGCGACCGGAATTTCAGTCGGATTTTGCACCCATGCGAAACCTCAACAGGCTCATATCTGGACATGGTAATTCGCAACATTGTTTACCAAAAAGTCTAACTTAAACAGATTTCCTTTCTTAGATACTCCGCCTTGTTTGAGCAAGTCTTTGTTGCTCATTCTAAAAATCCTTTACATCGCAATGGAGTCCACTTACTTTACTGGGCCTTATCCCAGGGATTTGCCGCAATGTCCGTACTCCTCTCTTCCTTTCTTGGCTCCTTCCTTCTTTGTCGGATGACAGATTCATGTTTATTCCTCAAATACCTGGCAGCCTTCATTTTGGCCGGAGTTGAAATCGCGATTACAATGCAATCATTCCACTCTGCGTGGCATTACGCAGTATTCTGCATGTTATCGGAACTCGTTCTTTTTTGGAGAAA